>JANHAO010001995.1:0-30417 GCA_026873985.1 Saraca asoca | reverse complement strand
GTCAGAGACAACATAAGAGACAAACATAAAAGAAGAGAACAAACCGTATCTTCACCATCAGAGATACAAGGAAAGTAGAAGGAAAGAGGGGAAAATCATACGAAGAGTTTGACAGAGAAATCATGGATCCAGGTATGATCTAATTCTTCATTATAGATTGTGAGAATTATAATATCCTAAGATCCTATTATATATTGATGTAGTTTTCTGTATGATTTAAAATCTAGAGAACTACAAATCAGATTATGATATTGTTAGATTTTCTAACATTATCTTCCTCATAATTAATTTTGAGAGGATTATAGATAAGATATAAGAATACAAATTTATACCTAACATTATTGTATAATATTATAACATCATACAGTAAGATGTTTTGAAAGATTTATAATGTAAAAACATTATAATTGTAAGTTATAATGTGCTATAAGAGCTACTATATTATTAAATTTAAATATCCATATTAAAATGCAGTATTCATCCCCTAATGAAAATATATCTCAATGAATAAGTAAAATTTAAAACTTAATTATCTAACAACTATGACATTTATCATTTTATATTTTCTAATTCTTTCCGATTCCTCCTTGGAAAATATATTTTTCCTTTTTTTCATAATGGATTCAAATATAAACTTTTTAAGGTTAAATTTAATTTTTAGTTTTTATAATATATCTTAATTTATAATTTTATCCATTTTTTTTCTTATAATTAGATCCTTAAAGTTTAACCCTCTTCATATGCTAATTTGAAAACTTTCATCTATAATTATTTGATATAATTAACATTTTTGAACTTATATACTTATGTCATGATATAATAATGAAGAATTATTTATTAAAATGATAAATTATTATAATTTAAAAAAATATTCACATAGACAAAAAGGAATTGAATCCACTAGAACAATAATTATGCATTATTATGATTTTTTATTCTCTTAATAATTTTCATAATTTGTGATTCTTCCTTTCTTTAAATTTTCTATATCATATAATGCAATTGAGCAAATCGAAAAACATGCATCATATTGAAGAAGTATACCAATAGATATCTTTACATTAACTATAATAGAAAAATAATTACAAACAAAATTAAACTATAAAAATCTAATTATAAGAAAAAAAATGTAAATACAAAATTATAAATTGAAATCAAGAGTTTATTCAGCGTAAGTAGCTGATAAGGTAGCTGTTAACTGTTTTATTAACCGCTAACTGTTAACTTTTAGTTGAAAGCTAAAAATTGATAAATTAACTGATTGTATTAAAAATATTTAATAAAATTAATTATTAAACTAATTTATAAATATAAAATGATATAAAAGGATATGTTAATATGATTAGATAATATTTATTTTGAAACTAAAGTATACTGATACAATCAAAATATTCAAAATAAGAATAAAATTATCTAAAATTTATTTAAATTATATTTTATAACATCATATATTTATTTACTTATTTATTTTTATTTTTTATATTAAATTAATAAACATATGCCAAATATGCAATAATATGTGAGTTTTTTTTTCCTCTTTAACTTTGTAAAAAAAAAAATAAGCACTGAACATAATATAAAATTAGAAAAAAAAGTATTAAAAATATAGGTTTCTAATTAGGACATGGATTGTTAATTAATCAAAAAGTGAGAAAAAATTAGAAAAAAAATAATAAAAAATTTTATTTTAATATGCTATAAATTAGTTAAAGTAGTTTCTTAAAAATTAACTTTTTTGTTTCAAAAAGTTAGTACATCAAATACTTCTAAAATATAAAAGAAAACTGTTTGAACAAGTTAAAGAAGTTAAAAACTAGTTTTTTACGCTAATTATAAAAATGAGAAGCTTATATTGCATTTCTTGGAGTCAGACAAATAAAAACTTCCTGCTATCCGATTTTCATGGAGTGAGTTTCACTTGAAAAGAATTTTCTTAGGTAATCCTTAATATATTTATATTCAACATAATAGAATATATGTGAAAGCCACAAATTATTTATAAAAGCACAAAATAAAGTTCGAAGATGGCTGCATCAATCAAAATCAAAGATTTTTCTATCTGCTTTCGTTGCTCTCTTATGGCGGGATTTGTGGAGTCATTCGCTGAAGAAAAGTCTTATAAGCAATAGATTTCTGCCACAAATTAAGACGAAGGCCGTCGTTTTCTTTTAAGCAAATATAATGATTCATCCTGACAAAAGAGTTCGTTCATCCTCCATCTCATGTATTGTGATGTTATAAAAAGGTAAATAAAATATTTATTGTCGATAAAAAATATTATTTTTTTATAGACACGTCACCTCAGTACATAAAATTTAAGTCTTTAAGTTTAATAATTAAATAAAATTCTTTACTTTTGGTAATACCATTAAATTAATTATGTTATTGGCAGATCTTTCTTAGTCGCAATTGTAGTTGAAGTTATTATTTTTGTTCATATAAATTAAAAATAAATACCTTTAAGTATGATTGAAACAAGTGTATCACTTGCTTTAATCCTAAGATTATTATAACAAAGTATAATACTTTCCACAAAGGAAGAATCTTAGCATGACGATAGTTTGGCATAGTTGGTCAAACCACTCTTTGGCAATACTTGTTATTATTCAAAAGCACCAACATCTATGAAAGTGACTTCTCTCTAATTGTTTTCCCTTTTGAATGGCCATTACAAGTTAAATAGTTTGGCAATTGTTTTACAAGCAAGAGCACACGGGTTTAACACAAAAAAGGACAACATTGGTGTTACTTGTGATTTATGATGATTATGCCTTTCTCCCTAAAGAGAGTAAGCTAAGATTTGAAATTTTCATTTCTTTTCCTTTCCTTTCTTGGTTGGAAAAGTGAAGCCATAGAAGGAATTTTAAAAGTTTCCATGAGCACAAATCAGTCAATTGTACTAGGCAGTCATAATTGATTTCCGCCGAGAAAGAAAAAAGAGTAAATTACACAAAAGTTCCTTTAATCATTTATAATATGCATATAACCTTTTAAATTACAAAAATTTGTAGATGAATAATCTTCTTAATTTTATAAATAGTGCATTTAACCCCTTGTAATACTTTTTTATATATTAGTCTTAACAAAACAATCAATGTGCTTATTAAATACAATTAAAATATTATTTTTATCTCTCACATATATATTTTTTCATTTTAATCCTTATTTAATTTTTATTATCAATTTAACCCCTAATATATGAAAGGAAAATGATTTATTTTATTGAATTTAATGATAATAGACTAACTAAAAGGATTAAGTACATAATATATAAAATTTAAGGGAGCTATTTACAAATTTTCATAATTCAAAGGGTTATATGCACATTGTGAATAGTTAGAAGACTTTTGAGTGATTTCACCAAAGAAAAACTTATGAACTATTTGATTTATTATTATTATTATTATTATTATTATTAAGTAAAGTGTGTGTGGCCAGAATTACTCTTCTTATATATCTCATTGATGTAAAACTTCTTAGACTTATACAATTATTATATGAAACTGTGTAAATTAATTAGTTAAGAATATTTAAAAATAATTATAATTTGATTAATTTATGAAGTAGTACAAGAATTTCTTGGCTTAGAGTTTGCAAGATGGAGGGAATTGGTGACTTATTATATCGTTTTAGAATGAAAGGTGGAAGAGGAAAATGGAAAGTGTATGAGATAAGAAAGTTCCCCATTCCTCTTTACTTTAGTTAGTGGAATGAAACAATAACGCCTCAATTCTCGGAATTAATTAATTAGGTTGCATTTCTTTCTTCTTTTTTTTTACTCTAATTCTGCTTTTGGTTTTGGAGTCATTTCATGGCTTCTTCCACATCTTAAGAGGTATCAACGAGAATTTGCATACATATGATAAATACTATATTGGAGAAGAAAAATAGATACGATTATGAAGTTTTATATTAGTCAAATTCAAAAGTTGATCAAAATAATTCTGACTAATCTTTTAAGATATACAATTTAGATTTAATAGTGATTTTAAATTAATTAGATTTTATGTGATCTACTAATATATATAATTTATATTTATTATTTTTTTATAGTTACATTTATTATTATGTCTATCCCTTTCTTAATCAACTCAATGGAACAACAACAGACTTTAGTGCTAATATTGGCCAAAATATGCAAATAGGCAAATAGTGTAATTTGTAGTTTTCTTTCTTTACCCATAAGGAAAAAAAATGGTATTTTGTATATGCATGATCAAATTTTAAGTGAAAATCTTTTTCCCATAATTGGAAGAGATTTAAGACATGCAAAAATAATACCAGACAAAGAAAGATGACTATCAAGTTAGTAATGTTATCAGCTAAGCTAACAAGGAGGGATCTTATGTTTCTAAAGTGCAAAATAAATTTTGGAGAATAAAATAGTATATTATGTCTATTGATAAGAATTAATCAACTATTTATATTTTAATAAATAATAAATAACTAAAAATTTTAAATTTATAATTATTCATTCACTTAATCATAATTATGATAAATTATTTTCTCGTCTAAAATTATTGTTGCTACTTAGAATAGGCATAAGACAACAAAATCAGTTCTGTAAGAAATGAAATCAAGAGGTCGAATCAAATAATATTGACATTGATAACAACCTATCTGTCAAGGAATAAAACAATGGCTTTTTTTTTTTTAATAAAAAAGGAAGTTTAAGATCTTGTTCACATTTTTTTCAAGTTTATTAAAAAAAAGAAAAAAATCTGTCCAATATAATATGAGACACAGCTTTAATCCCTCCTCATCTCCAAGAAATGTTATGAGCAGTATTCATGATGTTTTCTAATTGTCCTTTGCCATATTTTTAGATTCCATTTGCTTGAGACATTTATAAGAAAATAAAGTTGTAGCCATATGGTAGGAAGGAAGAGCACTTAGCATAGATTGGCATAGAGTTAATCTCCCAGCCTAAGATAGCATTCTAGCCTTCCACCCTACTAGCTTCTTGTTCAGTTTTTGAATTACTAACTCATCTATAGCTTTTCTGTGTTGATGCCCATCAATGAAGGTGCCTAGGTACCTTCCCCAAATAGGCACCACTATGACTCCCAAAACTCCATTGAAAAACTTTCTAAACAACTTGAGAGTGTTTGGGCTAAATTTAAACACAGATTTGCTTTTATTTATATCAAACCTAACCAGTCTGCAAATTGATTAAGAGGAGTCATGCCTTGTTGGCAACTAGAATCGTCAGTTTTGAAAAATAACAACAAATCATCTGCATATAGCAGATGATTCACAAATGGGGGATATCTAAATGGTTTGACCCCTTGATTACCTTTGTGAATACTGATGAATAGAACTTTTAGCACATAAGAAGAGGTATGGAGACAATGGATCTCCTTGCCTTAGTCCAGAGTAAGCAAGAACTTTTTCTGAGGGTTCACCATTGATCAACACCCTATAGGACACAGCTGTAATGCGTTGCATTAACACCTGATTCTAGATCTGAGTAAACTCCATAGTGATCAAGAGTTGATGAATAAAGTCCCAAGAAATTATATCATATTCTTAGCAGAAATCAATCTTCATTTCAGCCCAGAATTGAGTCTTACTCTTACATTTATTGATATAATGCATGATATCAGAACCAATTAGAACATAGTCGGCGATTATACTTCCTCTTCTGAAATTCTTTTGAAAAGAAGTGATAATCTCTTCCGTAATTCCTTGGAGCCTCTTAATCAGAATTTTGGATGTAATTTTATTTAAAACATTTGCACAGGCTTATGGGCCTATAATTAGCAAAGATATTTTTATCCTCTCCTTGGAAACTTGAACTAAAGATATTGAAGATGGGTGAAATGGTGGACAAAGAAAATTGGGGAATTTGAATTTTTTTTATGAGAAAGATGGATATAGAAATTTTAACTACAATTGGATCCACAATTTTGTACAAGAATTTATAAACTAATTTGTATATACATCTCTTAAAAATGACACAAAGATAATCAAACTAAAAGGAAAGTTAAAATCCAAAAATTAAAGATCGAGATATAAATGAAGGAGTTTTGCTTCCATAATCACCTGAATTTTTTTTTTTTTTATGTTTAAAAGAGTTAAAAATTTTATAAAAAAAAATATTCATACTTTTTGCATGTTTTGCTTAGTAAGTTATAATTTTTCTTTTATAAAAATGTAAGTTTGTGAAATTTTTTGTGTTGTAATTTTTGTTGATGAAATAACAATTTTTTATGGATGAAAATCTCCTAAATTTCTTTAAGAAATTGAGGGAGTAAATTTAAGATAGATAAGGCACAATCTCTCGTACTAGATTCTACAATTTTTTTTTTACTAGGACCTATCATTTTAATATAAAAAAGTTCTTGTATTCATCTTTTTTTTTTTAATTTATACCTTTAATTTCTTTAAAAAATTAAGGAATCCAAGTCCATTTTTTATATAAGTGTTACGTGCTAAATTTGTACAATATTATAAAGTTACGAAAAGTATAAAAAATAGATAATATACGCTATATATATGCCCATTGGATTATGATTCGAAATCAACTAACTCCCTCAATCTTATAATATGAAACTTAATCTTTGAAATTTTCACTTATCTAATAATGTTAACTAAACTGCTAGTCATAACAAAATCTTTATTAATCCCTTTATTATTATACTTATCTTTTATATCGGTTAAGTTATTAACTTTTATTTATAACATCATTTAATTAAAAGTTGAAATTTATTTCAAACTTTTTATAAAAAATTAAAGGAAATCTCAATGAGCAACTCTCATTTGCAGAATGATGGAATACTTTTAGCAAGAGAGTTAAGTATTTTTGTTTTCATTTGTCACACTAAAGCCCCCAAGAAACTCATTCAATATATTATATATTAATAAAAAGAACACACCCAATTGCAAAATGCGATCTCACTAACTAGTTAAAATCCTTCTCTTGTGAGGTCTACCATTATGGTCCGTAACCTAAGTGTATGTAGTTCGGCTACTTGTTGAATTTCGTATACCATTAGTGAAGCTTGCCCAACTTAATAACTAACGAAAGGAAGGACGGATTGCACTTAAATTTGGTTAAGTTGCTTTGACATTGAGTCTTTTGCCTATTAATTTATGGATACTTGGTGGAAAAGTTGGCTACGATTAGTACTTCATTGTTTGGGTTAGGCACCATCCTAATGTGTTAAGTGCAATTCCATTCATCTTTCCCATTAGAACCTCGCAAGTCAATATGCCTAACCATAGTTAGAGTAATTCAACCACTTCAAGGATACTATTTTATATATATATATATATATATATATATTTCATGCGGAGAAAAAAGGTTTTCATTTCATTTTAAATCTTTGAATTGTTCATAATTGGGTCATATTATTAATTGAATGTTATGTTATTGATATTGTTACTTATGTGGCATAATAGATACTTAATTTATAAAGCAGAAAATGTCTCAATTCAATTGTTGGAATGCAGATTTTTCCTATGTTTTTTTTAATTAATTATATATACTCCTAAAAATTTGAAGAATTTTCATAAAAGTCAAGCAATTTGTATTTGAACTCCTAAAAAAAATTATCTCTAATGTCATCCTTGATCTCCATAATGTCCACTTTAAAAAGTAATCAGCTAATCTTATAAGAAGTCTGTAACCATATACAGAACTATATTGGCAAGCATTTACTCAGAAGGTTATATAAGCAAATGGTGATCTTCAAATTAAGGATACGTATTACGTTACACCACTGTCAAGAGGGCACCCTTTCACGAGCAAAGCCACTATTAACAAGTTAGAATCTTTGGTAATATAATAATACTAGATGTTATCTTTGAAAATTTTTCTTTTAGTATTTTGAATTCAAATTCAAGATATTACGTATCTTGGTTAAATGACTTGTTATAAAAAAAAAATGATTACAAATAAAATTATTTTTAATGTTGAGTGTAAGTTCGAATAAAATGTTAATTCAATTCGATTCAATTGCAGGTTTAGATGATATGGTTGATAAACTTATGAAGTCCAAGTTTCTTGGCCCAATATGGGAATATGAGCAACTGTACCTAATTGTTTTCTTATATAACGACTCTTTTTTCGGGTCTGACTCTTATATATATATATATGACAGAAGAGTCCAATTGCAAATGTGTGCTCCGTTGGCCCAAAACAATTCAAAGAGCCTCATATATCATTGCAGCACCCACAGCCCACCCCCTTCCCTATATACAGTGTTTCGATCGTCCACAAATAAGAAAAATGGGCCTTCGGGCCAACTAAGGTGAAAAAGGCTGACACTGGGAATTGGGCTTAGTTACAACAATAGGCTTTCGACCCGGGGGATTCAGCTCATCAAATATAAACAGCTTTCTCAAATACATGACAAAAAAAATTGTACCACATTAAATCATTAGTTATTTAATATGTATATTAATAAACAAATCATTTTTGTAAATATTTTCAGTAACCATTCAAAATTAATTGATGTAATTTTTAAAAAATTATTTTAAATAATTTAATTTAGTGCATTTTGTACATGTAAATATTTCCTACAAAGATAACTCCAATTATAATTAATTCAAGATTATTTGATTGAGTGGAATGAAAAGAGAATATAAATATTCTCACGATTTTATCAGTTATATTTTTTATAAACTGAAGGATAAAATGCTTTGACTTCTCCTAAAATTTAACTAAATTATGCATACTTTCCTTAAACTTTTAAGACACAAATCTCCCTTAAAACGAAAAAGATCACTACACATAAATCATATTCAAAGTTTCCTTAGCATTTTTCATTAGAAAAGCTGTTTGGTGGCAAGTTTGGCCATATAATTCCAGAAATTACCATCTGCTTTATCGAATAAGGTTAATTCATTCAGGTCAATTCATTTCTTCTGGCTGGAAGGAGAAAAAAAAGGGGGAAGGAAGAAGTATCCAGATGTTGTTGGAGCCGGGAAAAAGAAAGGAGAAAAAAAAAATGAAAAAGAAAGGTTTGTCACAAATTTTATAAATAAAAGGTTAAAAAAGTCATTTAATAGTGTTAATTTATAAAATTGAAAATAAAATGAAATCTAGTAATATTAATAAAGTATTTGTGAGGAAAGTCGCCAAATTAGATTAATATGCAGATTTTAAAAGTACAAGAAATGTTCACGTAATTTGATAAAATATCAGGAGAGGAGAAACTATTTTCCTCTAAATTATATCATTGCCCTTATATTTAAAAAATAATAATTTCAGACACCCATTTGTGGTAGTATTACCCAAGTTATGTTATTAGTTTAGTCTACATTATCATAATTTAATTTTGATATGATACATGTAGACATTGGAAATAGTTATGAAAAATCAGAAGAAAGTATGCTTTAAGTTCATAAATCAAGTAGTGAAAAAAGTACAATTGAACTTAAATGGTAGCAAATTGCAATTTTCCTTTACTTGAATATGGCCTAAGCTTCACGCTCATCAACTGGTAAAGATTGATATGTGATTGCTGGCCACCCCAATTTTTTTTTTCTTTTTTAAAAAAATGATTTGTTCATTGTTCCAATTACAGTATTCGTTGACTTCTACTCTTTTAAAAAAAATTTTGTTTTTTTTTTATAAATAATTCTTTGTTTTGGGGCTCAAGAACTTGCTTTTGAGGATGTATTGTTACATATATCACCTAGAATTCTCGAATTCCTCACCACCACAGTGAACTCAAAACAACCCCTATTAATATTTGATTATAATAGCCTTTAACGAAGAAATGGAGGGACAACTAACAAAAAGGAAATAAAATTCTAAATTTAATTAATTAATTTTCTAATTTGTTAGAACATTATAATACAAAAACCCTACAATCTGCTATATCTCATACTCTGTACATACAGAAAGCCTAGTTAGCAAGCTGAGACCCTTATGTGCAGCCCATTTGGTGCTTCCACTCTTGGAAACTTCATTAGTTTATCACCTCCTACTTCTTCCCAACTGCAACCAATCAAATTTAAAATGTCAAACTCAGAATAAACAAAGATTATACATATATATATTTACTAATTTTTCATAATTAAATTAGACATACTTGTATCTAGTTATAAAGTAGTGTAAGAAAGTGGAAATTTCTGCTATGCCCAACTCTTTTCCTGGACATTGTCTAGTGCCTCCTCCAAATATCAAGAAGTAATTTTGTGAGTCTACACTCTTATCCTGCAATTTCCAGTTATACATAATCAATAAGCTGATACAAGGACCCTTCAGTGTATAAGAAAGAAAAAAAGGAACTCAGATTTGGGACAAACCAGCCATCTCCATGGGTTGAATGTAAGTGGATCAGGGTACAAAAATGGATCATAGTTTATCTCTCTTGTATATACATATATCCTCCATCCTTTGGGAATCGAATACCCTGAAGATAATAACGGGGATTAGCTTTGGTCACCCACTTTAATTTCAAAGTAGAATGAGAAGGTTCACTCATTTTCTATCACATTAGACACACATCCAACTGTGCACATGAATACACTTAAACTGTCTTTATCCTCTAGAGATTAGAGCTCTCTACTAAACTACCCCACCCAACATAAATGCAGTAAAGAATATGCAGGCATTAATTGTGAATACCAAGTACAAGCGTAAATGTTCCTTCTCATAGGAGAATCTTGGTTGCATTTAGTGTATCCAAAGGAGCACATAGTTAAATACAAGAGAAATATTGCATTAATGTTGCAATAAAAAATAATATGTCCATCTTCACACAACTAAATGCACTCCATGTAATTAAGCCTTTCCCACAAACATTGCAAACAGCATTAAAGTGATGCAGCAGAAATCAAGAGACTGGTGGTAAAAAAGGGAACAACTCTTTAATGAAAACCTATTGCCATTGACTACTGTTTAGTTGGAGTATTGAACGGATGGGCAATGCAATGTGAATTGTGAATTATCCTAAAGGATAAATGTGCTTTCCAAACACAGTATATGCTTTAACAGTGTGCCAAAAAGCAGTGCCTACAAGTCAAAATTAGTGTCTTGAGCCCATAAATAAAATAGAAGCTAGAGAGCTATGGCAGGCTTAATAGTACCCACCATTTACTTCCATGTCTTCAGTGGTTTTTCTTAGCACCCCATTCACTATTGTAGCCAATCTCGAGGTCTCAAAAATCACCTGCAAAAGGATACGAAAGTAGATAAAATCATTAATTTTTTATCAAATATTTTACCAGAATCATTAATTAGACCGCATCAATAATGTTACTCAGAAAATACAGAATTCCTACCGCACGAGTAAAGATCATTGACTTTAGATCATTGCAGTCAAGTGGGTCATCTGGTTTTTTCCTTTCTCTTATGGCCCAATGTTCTTTCTGTAGAAGATATTCAATGGAGAAAACAAAGTCAGTTCAAAAAGATATTAGAAAGAAAATAGTGTTGCTCGTTGCACTACATCACTCCAAACCGACTCACTCAGACATATGTGGGATCCATGCACCACTCCCGACTCACATTCAGACATAGGTGTGAGCCCCATAACCAGGATTTAGAGAAATAATAATAATAATAATAATAATAATAATAATAATGCCAATGCTACCTGAGTTAAGTATCAAATGCAATTGTAGTGTCCACACAACTACATTATTGCAACTGTATCACATCATGTGATTTGAATCTTTGCTCATAATTATATTTTGGTGGGAGCCGTTTCTGAATAAACTGGTTTTGCAATCCGCTTTTCTTGGGTAAGAATAAGTATCAAACACTGGAAATTATAAGGACTTATGAACTAACCCTTAGTTCTTCAAGAACTGTTGGATGGTCATGTAGATACTTGACAGCCATCATAGATGTGGTTGAGACAGTTTCATAACCAGAATACATAATTGTGATTATCAGATCAATGATTTCTTCATCAGTTAGTTTGTATCTATTTTCATCTGTCCTAATCATGTAGCCAAGCATGTCTAGTTGGGTTTCCCGGGAAGCTCTTCTCTCCTCTAGCAATTTACTTAGAATGCTAACAATATTCTTCCTTGCCTGCAAGACATTTCAAATTAAGAACATCAGCATAAAAGATCTGCCTGACCCATCCGAAAAAAATAGCAGAAAGAGTGACAAAAGGCACAAGAAACACTGAAAGAATCATTCATTTTCTTTCCCATCTTGATTTTCTGTCAAAAATAGACTGATGGCCTGTTTTCTGTAATGGTGGAACTGCCTAAATCATGATAGAAACTCCTGTGGAAGCAGAAGCTATAATTTGTAGCTTCTGTCGCGTTGGAGTTTCTACAAAATTGATTTTTCACCGTTATACCAAACAGGCACTGAGTTTTCATACCAAGAAGCACAAGAAGAAAATGGGGAAAGATCAAGAATCATACCTGAAGTCCACGGCGATAGTTTGTGCCAGGAAGATCAATCGGTAGAGAGAGTGTTCCTATGACAAGCTTAAAGAACTCCGTCATGAAAGGCTGAGATATTGAGTTAGATTCAATACCAGCAATCTGCTTCAGGGATGACAAAAAGGCCATCTGCAAATAACATTTCACAATATGAGGGTTACTGTAAACCTTTTAAAGAACTTCCCATTTTTTCTAAAAATCAACAAATCAAGCCTTATCCCATCAGATGGAGTCGGCTACATGGATCAGTCAACGCCAATCAGCTGGGTATATCATTATCATGAAAGACACTTTTTTTTCTTAAGAAATTTTGGTTTAATTTTATTTATAATACAAACCTCTTTGGTTTTCTCTTGAATGTTGATGATTTTTTTATCCCAATTGCATAAGTGGGATCTCATGAAAGCATCAATTTTGGGCAAAAGCTGATGTCTGATCATGGTGGGGCTGATGAGGGAAAGCAAAGCACCTCTCATGTACTTGTGGGTGGAGCCATGAACAGCGGCAATATTACATTTGCCTAAGATGTCAAGCATGGATTGTGGGTATCCAGGAACAAGCCCTTTTGCTTCGTTCATTAGTATGTATCTATTAATTTCTGGATCCATTGATACAATTGTAGGACAGCCCAGTACGTGGGATTTGAAAAAACTGCCATACCTGCCCTTATTTACAAAAGCAAAAAAGCAAAATAAAAAAAGTTACAATCATTACTGGATGGGTGAAAAAAGTACATGAAATGAATAGTGCTTGTTGCTTTTTTGCTTACCTCACAACCAGTTCTTCTAATTTCAAAAGCATCATCAAGTAAGAAACTAAGTATTTTTGCCATATAGGAATGGCTAGTTTTTTCATTTTACACATTCTGATGTCATTTTTTTTGTAAGTCTTTATGTGTATAATCATCTGTCTTGATTTTTTTTCTCCTCTTTTTTCCTTACCCACCAAAAATAACAGGAAAAAAGTGTACTGATTTTAACTTATACAGTCATATCCCAGAAAGAGAAGCTGATACAAAATTACTCTCTTGGAAAAATTGTCCAATATATTCCCTTCTAATAGGATTTGACAACTCTATTATTCCCAAGAGCATAATCACAGCAAGAAATCAGTAAAAATTTATTCCTACATGACATTTTCCACTTTATGAAAGTGAACAGACACAGAGAAAGACCCTTCTGGCCAAAACACAAGAAAACATGAATGAAATCCATATGAAATAGCTAATTATTAATTACCTTGCTCTTTGATTTTTCATGAAATTAGGACCTTGCTTAAGAAACTCAGTAGTCTCCCCAAAAACTGGCCACCCCATTGTACCAGGAGGCAAGCCTTTCTTCCTGTATCTCACTTCATTCCATCTCAAGAGAGCAGAGCAAAAACAGAGCACCAAGACCAAACCAAGAATTGCCATGAACATAGCCATTGGTGCTCCTAAAGAGAGAGTTTGTAGCAAACAAAAGTCTATATTTTGCTTCTGGTTGAGGCCACCAAAAGATTTCACATATATATAGAAAGATTTTGAGCTACCATTTGTATATAAAGATAAACCAAAAAAAAAAAAAAAAAAAGGAAGCACTTCAAAAGGTAGTAAGTAGTATCCCCTACGGTATTGTAGGCCTTGAAGAAAGAAACCCCTAAGAATTAATGGATTAAAAAAGAAAGAGGGAAAAAAGGGGTTGGCTTTTTTCTGAAGGATTTCAGGGAAATGAAGAGCTTGAGGCTATGGACATTTGTAGAGTATGATGATATAGTGTTAAAAAGAAATGAGAGCCCTATTTAAGCTCTTTTCAAGATTTTAAGCTTGAATGTCTGTTGTTTTTATAGAGGGAAGAGAAAGAAGTGGAAGAGAGGGGTCGGTTGGGATGGGGGAGATGTTGATTGTTGATAGTTGAATGAGTAGTTACTTTAAACTATTTACAGCTTCGGTTCTTTTTGTAGTAAGTTTGGGATTTTTCAAGGACCACATTTCAAAAATTTTTATTTGAGCAGTAAGAGTGAATTTCTTGAATATTTTTATTTATAATACTTGTCTTAGAAATTTATAAATTAATTTATGCCTCTATCTCACTTAAAATGACACTAAAATAATCCAAATCCAAATCCATTGTTTTAGAGGTTTTAACATCAAGGTAAGTGATATGATATTTTTACTACTGGGCACTCTAATTTGTCAGGAAAGAAATGACTTAAATTAAAAAAAAAATGTCAATCTTAAAATAAAATAAAATATTTAATTTTTCAAATTATGTTTTTGTAAAATTATTTTTATGTGTAAGTTATAATTTTTTCTCTCCATCATAATTTTTATTCGAGGATAATTTCTTCTACAACATAAAATATGTTGTCACTAAAATATTATTCACTTCACACTTAACATAATCATATTTAAATTTATTCCATTTATTTACAAGCTTTACTTATTTATATCACATTAGTAATATACATTGTATTCAACCACATAAAATTAAGTGTATTTATTGTTTTCGAAGCAATAGATATTTCTTCATTGTTAACATTTGAACTTAACTTTTCCAATAAAGTATTTAAAGTGAAATCAGTGAAGTATTCTTTAAACACCATGATTAGTGAATTATTAACACATTATTATTACTCTAACAATAAACGATTAAAAAAGTAACACTTTTTTGTATTATATTCACTTTCCTAATTCTTCACAGAAGCTAGATAGAAAGAAATAGAAAAAAGGAGGGTGTTAATGATTCAGAGAAAAGGCACATGCAAAGCACCCCATTGGACCTAAAAGAAGAGGGAGAGATAGGCAGCCCCAGTGCTTCACATGTGTGTCAATAAGATCTGGTTATGGAATTACATAATCCACTAAAAGACATTCTCTTTGGGTTAGCATGTGAATGTGTGCTCAATATGAGAGGGAAAGAGATTTGGTTCTCTTCTCTAATAACTGCAACTTTGAAAACTTTAGGGCTGCCCTTTGCCAATGCTAATGCTTCCTGCACTTTCAACCTCTGCACTATAATTCCTACAAATACAATTCTACTGTGCTTTTCACTTTTTGGACTTTTATCTTCTGCTCATCCAATTTTGTGTGTTTGGGAATTTACAAACAAGCCCATTGGACTTTTTTTTTTTTTTTTATTGCTATCATTGAATCGAATCTCAATCATTTCCATACAAAAAGGTTTCGATTTTCTTTGTAGTTTTAAATACTTGTTACATTTATGTCCTATATTCTACTTTCACTCTTTCCTTCTCTCTCATAAAACAACTGAATTCTATTATGGATCCATATTCTTTGGTAGGCGTGTAATATTCTCACATTTATTCTTAAATATAAGAGAAAAATTATTTAATTGTAAATCTATTATCACATGAGACAGAAATAAGGTTCTATTTTCACATAAGATAGGAAAATAGGGTACATGAGAATTTGTAAAAAAAAAAAAATCATACTTTTTTGACAAGTTTTTCATAAAAGGTTATCTTTTTTTTTTATAAAGTTAAAAATTTTGGAAAAATTTTGTATTTCAATTTTAATTGATTGAAGTGCAATTTTTTATATATTACTTACATGTAAAATTTATACAAAATTATAATATTTTATTGCAAATTTTTTACACTCTTATTTAAAGTGTGGATTTAATTTTTTAAAAAAATTATGAATTTAATTTACAAAATTCATACTTGAATTATGGACTAAATTTAAAATTTGTTATTATAACAAAATTCATAAAATTTGTTCATGCAAAAATTTTTACACTTTTGTATGGAGCAAGGACAACATGCATTTCTCTAGTGACGAATCCATGATGATTTTTAAGATGAAATAATAATTTGACATCGAGAAATCAATTATTTTGACGGTGAATCTTTTTGAATAATTAGATATAAAACAAATATGAATAAATACATTAGTTTCATGTGATGTTAGATAAAGAAATAAGAATAAATATATGAATTTCAAATGATATGATATAGGGAAACTTCTAATTACTGCCCCCATATATTTGTCTATATTTCACTTGAATATCTTCCTTTTAAAAAAAAAAAGACTTATCTGTTTTCTTTAATTTTTTATTGCAAATTTATACCTTCTGCTACAAATTTATTTGCCAATTTACTCAAGTACTTTTTTTTTTTTTCATTTTTAAAAACAAACAAGAACAAGTTTGGTGGGTTTGGGATGTGATCTAACTCATACATGACAACAAATAATAGAACTTCACTCATAAAAGTTAAGGGAACAAAGAACAATAATGAGTTAGGTTGGAAACCTTGTAATGGAACTCATTCAGTATGATAAATAATAAGATTTAACTCATAGAAGTGGAGAACAAAGAGCAAAAATAAACTATACATATGATCTAATTTATAATGGGAGCAGGAATAAGATCAGTCCAAAAGTTAACATCTGCGTTAGGTATTTTGAAACTCTTGCCTCTAACTAATATTTTTACTCTTAAAAAAAAATTCCAAAGGCTAAGATTTAGTAATACTTGCTTAATTGAAGAGTGAAATGGTCAAACATTAAAAACATCTAATTTTTAATGTTTGACCATTTCAAAGAGAGTTAATTGTCATTGCATGAAAACACAAGGATCTGTCTTAAGTATACTAAAGCACAAGGGAGATGGATATAATTTCTCCAAAAAAATAAGTAACTTTGTCATGTATGCCTATTTATTTATTTTTGAAATATGCATCTAGGTGAGAGATAAATATCAAAAAAAATTATATTGAAATTATAGATTTTAACAAAACAGATTGTGGATTAAAAAAAAAAAAAAGTGGTTTTTTCTCTGAGATTAAAAACAAAAATTGACGACATAAAAGATTGAGAAGATACATACCATTATTTTTGTGAAACTTCTCTCCTATTTACCAAAGAGAATCCAAGAAAGATCTTTTTCACTTGTAGTTAATTTTAACTCTATCTTGTATAATCAAAGGATAATTTGATTAGCATTGAGCTTGAGACTTTTGCTCAAATTTCAGTGACTCCAACTAAGTGAGATAAGATAAGATTTATCCATAAAATGTGTTTGTCTAAAGTAGAAGATTTGGATTTTTAGGAAAGAAAAAGGACTGTGGAAATTGTTTCTCTCAATTATATAACGTGTCCAATTAAGTTGAGTAAGAGAGATTAGGATTGCATCACAAAATGATAAATACATAGTTTTCTGATAATCACATCAGTCAAATTAATATGATTGCATATTTGTAGTTTTGCTATGGTGCGAAACCTTTCAGCAACCAACCCAGATGCTATATGATTTTTCCAATATCATTACTTCATTCACTACATGTTAAATGCACAGTCCATAAGTACACAAGGACATTTTTTCCTTTTATACCTAAAATATTTTGATGAAATATTTCTTTTTACTCGTTTAATCGGTCATGCTACAGTATTTATTTATCAAAAATATAACAAGTGCATTTGTATATATGTATACAATAGGTCAATCAACATGTATATTTACACTGTTACTATACTTTTATAAAATTTATAATTAGATTCAATATACTTATTATATAGATTATGTTCATAAAATTTTATATTGTAAAATGTATCTTTTAATTATAAGTAAATTTCAACTACTTGATTATATATTTATTATTATTTATAGTTAAGAAAAACAATATCTACTCTAAACTTTTACTATTTATAGTTGAGAAGAACAATATCCATTTTAAAAATAAACTCTGCTATAGAAAACACTATTTCATTAATATACATTATGTAAGATGTATATGATATGATATTCTTGTTTATGTGATGGTATTGATTTCATTTTATAATAATGCAAAATTTAGTCACTTGTATTTATTTTTTCTAGAACACCTATATTAATTGTACTTTAAATATTTGTATAAATCTTATAATTTGAAATAAAAATATATAGTTTAATTCTTCTTTATGCAATGAATAATATACATATTTTTATACTTAAATTAAAAAAAATCTAATCAATGTATAATTTTATATTTATATAATAAATTTTAAATTTTGATTACTCTATATATTATTATATTTTAAAAAACTATTTAAATTTAAGTTTTTTTCTCCTAACTTTGCAAATCTTTTATGCTCATAATTTATATGCTATCATACACGCATGTCAACAAAGCATGCATGTCCTCTTGATAATATTATAAAAATCATAAAACTTACTCTCATCAAAATGTCAGCAAGCAGTAAGTGTCTTCCGCTTGTCGAAGAGACGGAGTGAGAAAAAATTTTAATTTTTTTTAATTTTTCCTTCTTCATTTAAATTTAAATTATTGATAGAACTTTTGTATTTATTTATTTTAATAATAAATTATTCATTCAAATTATCTAAAATTAATGTTTAATTTAATTTTTATTTTTACTACTATTAAATTATTAATTTATTTTTTCATTTTTTAAATTATTAAAAAATATTTTGATTTCTAGTTTTTAATATTTGAATTATTTATTTATTTATGTAATACAATTTTAGTATCTATTTAATATTATTAAAATAATTTTTAACTTAGAATTTGGGGATATTAAATTTAAATATTTAATATTATAAATAAAAATTAATAATATTTTAATATTTTAATGAATTATATAATTCAAAATTTAAATAATTTTAACAATATATCATCTAATTTTTAAATCATAAATTATTTTAATAAATATTATACGTCTTTATTCTTCATAAAAATTATCTATTTTAAAAAAATTATTTAATAAAATTATCTATACTCGATTTTTAATATAAGAGTCTATTTGGTAAAAGTAACCAATAAAATAATCATTAGCTATTTTACTAACTGTTAGTTAAAAACTGATAAATTAATTTATTATATTAAAAATATTTAATAAAATTAACTGTTAAACTTACTTGTAAATATAAAATGACATAAAAAGTATATTAATAGGATTAAATAATATATTAAATAAATTAATTAATATTTATTTTGAAATTAAAGTTTATAGATGCGATCAAAATATTCAAAATAAAAAAATTAAATTTTAATTAAATTATATTTTATGATATTATATATTTATTTATTTACTTATTTTTATTTATTTATATTGAATTAATGGACATATACCAAATATATATGCAATGATATGTAAATTTTTTTCCCTCTTTGGCTTTGTAAAAAAAATAAGTAAATATCAAACATAGTATGATATTAGAAAAAAAATAAGTTTTAGAAATGAGTGTATCTAATTAGGCCATGTGCTGTCAATTAACTAAAAAGAGAAAAATAAATTAGAAAAAATAATAAAAAATTATATTTTAATAAGGTATAAACTATTTAGAGTGTCTTCTTAAAAAAGAACTTTTTTAAAAAAAAAAAAATTAATACATCAAATACTTTTAAAATATAAAAAAGAGCTATTTGACAAAGTTAATAAACTAAAAACTAAATTTTTTAGTATGCCAAACACGCACTAAATCCATTAATAGATCTCAATGTGAATTATTTCTATGTGTATTAAATAATTTATATATAAATAAACAACTATATATATAGAAATAAAATACTTACTAGCACTTTATTAGTAATATCAAATTATGATTTGATAAATAATGTAAATTCTCATTTTAAAAATTTTTATATTATATTTAAATATTAAATACTAAATTTGATATTTTATAATTTTTTTTTAAAATTTTTATCGCTTTTAAGTTTTTGTCAAATTTTTAATTTAAAATATTTCAAAAACTTCATAAAAAATATTTCTAAAATATATATTTTTTAAGATAATATGTTAGTTGTGACATGCATGAATTTTTATTAATTAAATATTTTGAAATAAAGTAGTTAATTTTAATTTTTAAATAAAATAATTTATAAATAAATTTATTTGAGTATTAATATATTAAGAATATTTTTGATAAAATAAAAAAATTTAAATGATAAATTTAACTAATTTAAAATATTAATATAACAATTTTATCTAATTAAAAGTAATATAATATTTTCTTATAATTAATATGAATATAATTATATCAATTATATAATTGTTTAATAACTAAAAATATGATGAAAGTTTATATATATATTTGAATATATTATAATTTATAAACTAAATTTATATCTTAAGATTCTATCAAATAAAATTAATTAAGTAGTGTGATGCATGGAATGCAAACTTGTGCATGTATATATCTATCTATATATATATATATATATATATATATATAGAGAGAGAGAGAGAGAGAGAGAGAGAGAGAGAGAGAGAGAGAGAGAGATCAATTTACATTGATGTTAACCAAAAGGTATATTTACACCGTTTCTAACTTTTTATAAAATAACATATTCACAAAATTTATTGTGAGATTGAATATATTTATTATGTGAATTATATTAATAAAATTTTACATCAATTTGGAATTAACTAATATTTTATTTATAAACTTTAAAATTAATGTAAAATGTATATTTTAAATATAAGTAAATTTTATTTATATGATTGCTTATTGTTATTCAAATTTTCATGCAAGATAAATATAATAATTATTTGTAAATTAAGTTGAATGGAAGATCATGTCTTACAAAAAATTATTAATTGATATCAATGTTTTAACTTTTATACTAATATCAATTGATCATATGTACTCATATATATATATATATATATATGTATCTAATAAAATGGAATTTCAAATATTTTGACACTTATTTAAGATAAATTTTCTTCCGTCAACAAATTTCACCAAAAATAAAGAAGCAATCTTATATAAGTTATTGGCGCAATACGTAGTATTATTATATATGTGAGTGGAATAATTTTTTTAAGGTAATCTTCTCTGTAATGTTATAAATACATATATCATTGGTGTCATACGACTCTATATATAATATTAAATAAATAAAATATTTTTATAATCTAAATTTTTTAGAATTATAAATACAAACAAATAAAAAAATATTCTAAAAAAATATTCAATGAAATGAAAAGAATATATATGCTCTATGCTTTTTTGGATGAAATTGTTGTTCCATTGGTCAGATCACTGTTGCTCCTAAGTGAAAAGAAATCGAACAGAATTTTATTCTTAAAATGAAATTTACTTTAAAATTCTGAAAATTAAAATAAAAAAAATACACATATTATATTTGCAAAAGTTGCAATAACTATTTGAGGATGGATTGTGTCCTCTACGTGGACATTAACCATACAAAGTATTGGTGGTCAATCACGGTCATCAAGATAGGATGATTACTGCCATACTGTTATAATAATATGTCATTTTCTTTTTATTTTCTTCTTTTAAAAATCTTTTCAAGTTGTTTTCACTATTCACGACAGCTCAAATCCATCACAATCAAATAAGCATGTCTTACATCAACACAAATAATTTAAGTGATGTCAAATTTTCTAAGAAAGACGTAAATTGTATATTGCAAAAACTCATTTTCTATTCTTAAAACTCATGATTGTATAAAATTATTTTTGAATCTTCGATTAATAATTTTGAAACTCAAAGGGTCAAAAGTTTAAATTATTGTCACTTTTAATACGAAATTCTTCTGATAATTTTTTGTGTTTTTACATTTTATCTATAGATAAGTTCAGGGACTTTATTTGTTTGGAAGTATGTTAAATAATAAACCATTTTTTAATCTTTTTCTGATAATTTAATTTTTAAGATTGGATAGGACAACAACTTTCTTAATTTCCACCTCTTTTTATCTTTTTTCTTATTTTTGTGTTCCTTTCTCGAGGAAGAGGTTCTATCAAAGTCTAGGGCTTATTGTATGAACACAAACTGTATAACTTTAGGGCCAAATCCGTACAGTTCTAGATTGGGTGTGCATGCATGATTTGTCTAATCAATGTGTTCTGTAATTATTAAAATGAGACATGAGCTTGTTCAGTGATTTCTGTTTATCTCCCTCACTTTGCTTTTTTTGACTTAAAAAAAAATGAAAAAAGGAGATGACTTTTTTTAACAAGAGGCGCAAAAGGCAGATTGGATAGTGACTTGAACAAAAGTGTGGATCCAGAGGGAGATCCTTAGAAAGAGATTTCACATCAAACATCAAAATTTAGCCTTTATATTTTAGGGAAAAATATAGCTTAACCCCACATAGTAGCATTTGAGTTTACTTTCTCATATAAAATGTCAAAATTAGCTTATACTGGATTTTATTATATTGATATTTTATCTATGTAAAGTAATATTTGTATAAAAAAAATAGAATTTATATGTATATATTTATCACATTATCTTCTTTTTTATTAAATTTATAAAATTAAATCAAACAATAAGATCATGATAAGTAATGTTTCATAGTCAATATATGAAATGATGCTTTAAAGTAAAATTAAAATTTAAAAATATGTTATTAAATTCAGAGATGGTTTGATTAACAAAAAATTGTGTGGAAAGTACAACTTCTTATGAAATAATAGATGATTGTATTGTTTGATTTATTACTAATTAATAAAATAGATAAAGTAAGATTTTTTAGAAAATTCTATTCCCTACGAAAATGAGGAAATTGTTTATCTATCCTCCCCTAAATAAAAAAAATTTCATACAGGAATTTTTAATTTTCATAATCAACTAAATAACTTTAAACATTTTTTGAGAAATTCACAAGAGAATTTATTTCTTGAAAGTTTAATTTCCCACGAAAATTTACGTTTTGTGTCAACCAAAAAACCTTTTTATTTTTACTATTCATCTAGTTTCTAGCTCCAAGAGAGTGTAGCTTTAAGAGCACTTGAAGAAAATCATATATAAAAACATGCAAATTTCTCATTTATTATTTTATTAAATAAAAATAGTTGAGATGGACAAAATGCTTTCAAAAGAAATTATTGATAGATTAATTTTGATACTTTAAATCACAAATAAATAAATTAAGACCATACCATATTACAAATAAATGAATTATATTTTTTTCCTTATTTTATAAATGGGGGAGTTAGTTTAGTTGTTAACCAGTGATGATTCAAATCATTCTCCATCAGTATGAGTTTGGAACTTAAAAAAAAAAAATCAGTTCATTTGAAATTGAAATTATGAATAATTTTATATATGGATTTGATTTCAAATAAATTAAATTTTCATTTTCTTTTTATGATTTCAGATGAGAAATTAGAAAAAAAATAATAATCTCTTATTAATGTTTAAATTAATCCAAAGACACCTTGACCTGGTTTAACCCTAATTGTTACATATTACCATTAAGATCCCAAGCTAATAATTCGCAAATTACCATATCTGATTTGCAGCTGCCAAGGAACATAGATATGTATATCTACAATTTTGATCTTTTCTGTGCTTATGTGTGAATAAGGTAATGGACAAGTGGCTTGCCACTTGGGTTGGTTTTAGAATTATGCAAAGCCTCATCAGGATGTGGTGGAAGAAAGCCAGCCTGATTGGTGAACCAAAGAATTAGAAAAAGACATCAATTACTTCATGTTTACAATTAATTATGATCATAATCATATTGATAGTATCAGGGACGAACGCAGAAATCTGGATCAGTGGGGGCTGGACCGGATCCAAAATAAGAAAATTTATAATTTAGTTCGAAATTTTTTACTTTTTTTCACTAAGACCTATTTTTAAAAAAAAAATTCAATTTATTCCCTGTCGAATTTTTAATTTAGTCCTTCTATCAAATTTTTTTTAATATTATAATATTTCTTTTAAAAAACTTGAGTGGGGGCTTGAGCCCCCACTAGACCCACGTTGGGTCCGCCCCTGGTATCACAGATAATAAAATTATTAATCAGAATGGGAATTATCCCAAATCTTAAAAATTCTAGAGTATTTTTTTTTAATTTTATTTTTCTTTGACCTTTCTTCTTGTCAACTATATGCTAGACATATCTTGTAAAAAATACATATTTTTCATTCATCATGTAGTATGAGAAAAATACCAAAGTGGGTTCCTCCTAACTAATTTTCTCAATTTGTCCTTGATCATAATCATATTTTGTTATCATTTTGCCATATCACATTATAGATAGAGCAAAATATATATATATATATATATATACAAGTAACATTATTTTTATACGTATAAAGCCACGAATTGTATAATTTTTTCGTCTAATCAAAATATCATTGTCATTCTTTATCTAATATTCTGTACTTAATAATCTTATTTTAGAAATATGCTAATGATACGTTTGTTTTAACTATGATACTTCAACAATGATGTATTTTGATATTAAACTTTCAGTATAGTAATTGTTACTAGGGTTTAAAAAAAAAACAAATAGTTTAAAATAATAACGTAATAATTTTGGGAAGCATTTCCTTGCCCTCGCTAGCTAGCTAGCAAGCCTAGTGGGTTGTAGGTCGGCCGTTTGTGGCTGTGGTATAGTTGTGTGTTTTGTTGTTGAGTTACAAAGTTGGAATGTGTATATATCAGTGACTTGGTGTGTATGTCTTACACTTTGTCCTCAATGCTGAGTAATTATCAGTCTTCATAGCATGATCTGTCAGCAAGGCGGCGGCCAAGTTGGTGTGCTCCCTCAAATCAAGGAGAATTGCCGTTGGGAATTTTAGGGCCTATTTGGGAAACAATTTTTTTTATTTTCAAAAATAATTGTTTTATTTTTTTCTATAAAAATAAAAAAAATCTGTTTAATAATTTATTTTCAAAAACTGTTTTCTAAAACTGTAACTAAAAAATAATTTTTAGGAAACAGTAAAATGATATTTTCTCTTGTTTTTGTATATAGTTATTTTCATATTTTTTTAGAAAATAAAAGAAATACTTATTTTCATTAATGAAAAAATTGTAAATAATATTAAATATATTTTTTTCATCTTAAAAAATAAAAAATACTTATTTTCAAAATTTATATCGAAACAAGTTTTTTATTTTTTGATTTAAAAAAAAATTTAAAAATAATTTTTAAAAAATTATTTTCAAAAATAATAAAACAAAAACACCTGAAAACACTTCCAAATAGGTCTTGAGAGCTTCCATGGTTTTTATTGTCCAAGAGATTTTTTTTTTTGTTTTTTTTTCCATATTTTTATGTTTTATCTCTTAAATAATCTAGAAATTCATTCATCTTTTAATATTGTGTGCATTTTGATACTTTAATTAAAAAAAATCTAATTTTTAACCAAAGATAAAGATATAAAATGAACTTTGGATTTGAAGATATAAGGTTGAGTTGAGTCAAACTTTTATTTTTGTCTCCATTTGTTTTATGCGGACTCAATGAATCGTCAAAATAGATTTAGATCTGGGAGGATTTTCTCGGACGATCACAAACCAATTTACAAATCTATTCGATTTTTTTTTATAAAATAATTTCTTTTTGAATAAGTTTATAATTGTAATATACAAACCCAACTTAATGAACTCATTGCCTAGAATAATACCTATTAGGCATTAATTCATTACTCATTTAGAAAATTATTAAAATAAAAATAATAAAATATAAAAAATAAATAAACTAAAAATTAAAAACAGATTGCTCATAGGCTTGTCTAACCCATTGATATAACAGGTCAAACTTCTTCTTAAAAGATTTTTTTTGAATACAAATTCAAATAGGTTGGCCCATGTAAGCACAGATTTATGTAGGCCAAGCTCATTTGATTATGATTCACCCGTTTCACATTTATAATCAGCCAATTAGATCTTAATTTATTAATTTGAAAAAGTTAAAAATCCATTATTTTGAAATAATATACTTACATTTAGTGAATAAAAAAAAGTTCATGGCCCATAAGTTATAAAATTTTTTACGCCTTTACCTTTAAAATATATAATTTATTTTTTTTTTAAAATCTAATAATTATAATAAGTTATATTTATTTAAATTTTAAATAAAAATTAATCAATAATAAATTATAATGATTTATAATTTAAAAGAAAATTTGATTTGATAAATAATATATTAAAATTTAAAAATTATTAAAATAAAAGAATAGTCTAATAAATTATAAAATATATTTATGTTCTTATTTATTATTTTATATATAAATAATTAATAATAAATGTTTGATTTTATCAAATATTTTTATATAAAAAGCAAATATTATCAATTAATCAAATTAATTTAATACAATTACTTGTTAATTAATTAATAATAAAATATGCTGATGATCAAACACTATTATAATAAAAAAACCTATTTTATATTCTTTTCTCTCTCTCTCTCTCTCTCTTTTTTGACATTTAAGATCAAGTAACAAACATAATTAATTTTGGAACCTTGGTATAATGAAAATTGTCAATCGCATATTGTTATTCTTGTGAAATGTGACTATAAACATGTGGAGAGGAGGATGAAGAGACAAATGGCGTAACAGGGACCATTGAATGAATCTCAATAATTAAGATCAAATAATTGAGATGGCCACTGTCGGACCAATCATAGTACGCAAACTTGAAATAAAAAAAAAAAAAAAAAGAAGAAACTTAAAAGATCGAAATAGAACAACTATGATAGGACTTTGGTGGATCATACAAAAGCTCCACGCAACTACAGATAGGATACACCAATACGCGCACGTCAGGCAGAAGTAGACTGAAAAAGATGTCTCATAAAAAAAAATAAGTATTTTTTATATCTTTTTTATGATAATAGTTATTCGTAATTAATTTTAAAAGAGATTGATTTGAGAATATGACTTTATCAATAATAATCATTTGAGAAAAATAATTTTGTCATTTTTATATTTTATTTCTTATTTTTTATTTTTATTTTCAGATCCCCCTATCAAAGAAAGTTAAATTTTATTGTCCCCACACCATTTAATAAAGAGTATAATATTTTCACAACTATTTTTTAGATATAAAAATAAATTTATTTTAAAAAAATATTCACTAATTATTTTATTTTCACTATATTAATTTCCATCAAATTTTAAAAATATAAACTCAATTAATTTATACTGAACTTTATTTATTTTTTAAACAAAAGAGAGAGTACGGGTTAATGGGTAGTCTTCAACCACAATTATCACCCAAAGGGCTCACTGGCCCCACAAGTTGGTTAAAATATTAACAATCTTAAAGATCTTCTTATTTATTTGTTAATAATAAATTGACGTTATCTTACCTTTAATTAGTAATTTTTAGAATAAAGCAATATATTAACTTTTAAATCTATACTATTATACAAACTTTTAAAACATACTTTAAGTTTTTTATCTCTTAAATTTAAATTAAAAAAAAAGGAAAGAATTTCAATTTATGTAATAATTGTTTTGGTGAGATAGACTATTATAGTAATAGGGGCAAAATAAAGGAAGAGGAATGTCTAGCCACACGCACCCATGCACAGATCCATTCTTATTTATTTATATTTAATATATTAATTAAAGCAAAGTTTGTGATGTGCATCGAGACATCCAGTTTGCACGAGGGCCTTTATTTTGTTCTCTTGTGCCTTTCCGCCAGAAATTTGAGTACCTCCCTTCACTTTCTTCGCTCTTTACAATTATTTTTCTCTTAATAATTGCAATGACTTCCTCTCTTCCAGCATAACCAACTTGCAAGTTATACAATTATAAATACATATAGATGCATACAAAATTGTAACATTTTATGAAAATAAATTATGAAAAATACACAAAAAATTATGACATATATTAATGCTAGCACATGATGAGCACACGTGCACACCTAAATGGCAAATTTGGCTATGAATTGGAGGTGAGAAAGAGTCAACATATTTACCCTAGGCAGTTCATTAAAGCCCTTTTAGGGTTTGAAACCTATAAATATATATATATTCTTTTAGGTCTAAGATTTTGTCGCTTTGGTCAATTCTCGTGGGGTTGTCTTGTAGCTCTCAACATGTTTTGAACCATCCCAATCATAGCTAGCATGCTAGCTTTCTTCATTGCTCTACATATCACCTCACACACTAACGTATTTGTGAGAAACATTCATATTTCTTGATCACTTTGTCCGAATAAAGCCAATGCATACCATTTTGATCACGGCTCTCTATTTTGACCCATCCCATCCAATACTATTTTTCTCGAAACTTCAAAATTTCACTCGCCCTTTTTGTTTAAATAAAAATTTTAAAATATAATACATTATTTTATTTTAAGATTAAGATGTTTTATTAATTTTTATGAGAGTTTATATTAATATTTACGAATCATTCAACTCTTTCAAATTAATATTAAGGATATTTGAATATAATATTTAAATGATTGAAGATATTAAATCTGAATCAATCAAATGTTTGTTTTTTAGATTTATTATATTATAATGTCAACTTTAGTATGCCATCTTCTTTCGTTCCAAAAATCATTGCATTTTTGTTGTGACATGATCATCGTTCACGAACCATCCCATTCGATGTTTAGCAAACCAAGGATTGATTGCTAGGTAGGTGCCATCCAACTTTTTATCACCAGACTATGTGGTGGCCAATTTGATTTCATTTCCCCTGTTTCAGATTATTTTGATCAATTCATGATAGGCCCCAATCAAAACCCCGCCCTCTTACCCAAGATTATGATATCATTGGTTCGTATGAGTGTTGTAAAACGGGAATTTAACAATTCACTTCCATACATTCATTCTATTTTAACATTATAAATGGAGAGAAGAATAAATGATTATAATAAAAAAAAACAAGAAATTATTAATATTAGTTATAAAATTTGAAGAATATATATAATAATTAACACTCTTATAAATAAATGATTAATTATTGTATTTATTCTATTTTTACATTTACAAATAATAAGATTAAACAAGAGAAATCTTTTTAATTTTGTGTCGCATGCATACATTTTACAAGTATATATGCATACACATATGCACATTTATTGAACAATTGTAAGTGAATTGTAAGAAGTTCGTTCTGAGTATTTAAATTTGACTGAGAATGGTTTCCTTTGACTTGTGTTAAAGGGATAAATTAGTTAAGGTATATGCAAGGTAGCACAAAAACTACCAAACCATTAAACCATTAAAGAAAGATAGTTTTATTAAGAACAAAAGCCATTGAAATGATTAGTATCTTTTTAAATTATCTATTTTATTCTGAAATTTGTATTTATTGTTTGAATTGTTAGTTTGGACATTTAAATATTATTGATTTGATAATAATAAACATAAATCCTCTAAAAAAAATATGAATTCTTCATAAAATTACAAAAAAAAAAAAAAATTGCATGTGCCAGTTAAAAAGTACAACTGAAATTTTTATTTTGTGGTGAATAACAACTTCACATTGGGAGATTAACTAAATTACATTTGCTTGACATCAGAAGCCATATCGAAAATGAGATTTAAGTATATATATCACAGATTTGTATTTTTACGCCAAAAATCGACCCAACTAAATTGTAGAGATTTTTATGTGTTACATATAAGGGCACACGTAACTCCGAATTTTTTTATTTGAGGGATGTTAAACAAGATCCTCATTTGAATACCTTAGAATGCTTTTTTTTTTTTTCAAAAAAAAAAAAATATGAACATCACTTTTTTCTTTCAACACTCTTTTAAGGGAATTTATACTCGTTCTTTTTTTTTAGTTATTTTTTATTATATTAAAGAAAAACAGATATAGAATTTTTATAATCCCATCATACATAAATTTTTTTAATTCTATCTTTTATAAAAAAAATTATATTTATCTTTTCATCACAAGAGGAATATAACTAAACTAAAAGTGAGATAACGAGAGGAAGAAGTAGCTCACTACAAGAAAAAATTGATTTCTCAACGGACAAAATCTGTTGGAATTTTAGCTAAATCCGTTGGAATAAGGCATTCCAAGGAAAATTTCAACGGATTTTCGTCCGTTGAAAAATCCGTCGTTGGAATTAGAAATTCCAACGGATAAAGTATTCCAACTTCGTATTTCAACGAATTTAATCCGTTGGAATACGAATTAGGGATAAATCTCACGCATTGATTCCAACGGAAACTCCAACGGACCAGATCCGTTGGAATTATTAGTCAACAGAATTTAATGCGGACACTGTCCGTGGGAAAAAAATTCCAACAGATTTGTCAGTTAGAATTTTATTTTATTTTATATAATAAATAATATTTTTAATTGATGAAATAAATAATATTTTTAATATTTTTTATATAATAAATAATTTTATATAAAAT
>JANHAO010001994.1:0-30392 GCA_026873985.1 Saraca asoca | reverse complement strand
TTGGCCACCTAGGTAGGATAATGAGCTTCTTGAATGAACTTATTTGCTAACAATTTATCTACTTCCTCCTTGAGTGCTTCGTACCATTCAGTGGTCATTGGCCTATGCTTCCAGCGTACTGGATTATGGTTGGGATCGATGTTCAACTTATGCAACATGACCCGCAGGTCAATCCTAACCATATCTTTGTGATTCCAAGCGAAGACATCTACATTTGTCTTTAGGAATTCTGTGAGTTCCATTTTCATGCTTGGAGATAGGTTTTTACCCAAACTGAGGCATCTCCCATCATCAGCCTCACTTACGCAAACCTATTCGAGCTCTTTGGTTGGACCTATCGCTCTTTCCACATCCACTTCGTGAGGGTCCAGGTCATTTGCTATGCCAGTTGAGCTCGTGGGTCGTGATTCACCCCCAGAGACTACATTAACTTTCCTTTTCCTTTCTCCCATCTCTACTTCATCTCTATAACATTGTCGAGCCATTCCTTGTTCTCCTTACACGCACCCAACTCAGTGTGGGGTCGAGAACTTAACGGTGAGTGTCTTGGGTGATATTACCATGTCTAGTTCATTCATCACCAATCGCCCTAGCACCATATTATATGCTGAGGGGGAGTCCATAATCAGGAGATTGGCTAGGGCAGTGGCTTAGCAGCCCAAATCCCCTAAGGTTATGGGGAGCGTAATCTGTCTGATCGGGACCACTGCATCCCCTGTGAAGCCAAAGAGAGGGTCCAAAGATGGCTTGAATTGGCTGGGACTTATGCCCATCTAGTCAAAACATTACTGGTACATTACATTTACCAAACTGCCCCGTATCGACCATAATTCTCCGCATGTCAATATTGCTGATTATGACTCGTATGACTACGGCATCATTGTGAGGGGAATGGACTCCTTATGTATCCTTGCTGGTGAAGGTGATGCAATTGGTGCTCATCCTGGCTTTCTTCACCGATCCACCAGCTTCATCACCCCTCGCAATCAATACATGCTTTGCCTCCCTTATGTATCGGTCATGGGACCTTTTGGAAGTTCCTACAATATGTGGTCTACCGTGAATGGTAAATATGATCCTTACCAAGGGGGCAACTCCATTTTCGGGAGTTGACTGGTGCTAAGGTGGTTATCGGGGCCACAAGGGTTGCTATCCAGAGGGTCAGACTATGTAATCCTTTAGTCAACCTCTCCTAATGAGGTCTTCAATGGCATCCCTAAGTGCCCAGCAATCTGAGATATCATGCCCGGTCTCATTATTGTAGGCATAGAACTTATTCCTGTTTCTCCTCTGGATTGGAGCCTTTATTTGTTTAGGCATTTCGAAGTCCTCATTATTTCTTTCCGTAGCAAAAATGTGATTCGAGGTATCAGACAAGATACCATAGCTGTCGTAGTGCCTTTGGTATTGAAGTCACTCACCTCTAGCTTTTTTTGTGACCTAACTATCAAATCTACTTGTGTGGTTACTTTTATTGTCTCCTTTGTCCCCCTTTTCTTGCTTCGGCCTAAGCCTCTCAATTCCCCTTTCTGGCTGGGCTTTTTCAAGCTGAAGGTATCTTCCCACCTAATTTCTTTGGCCACTCGCTCATAAAATTCCCCTAAATCTTTCACCAAGGACTTATATATGCTCTTATAGAGCTTACCATCCTTCTTAAGTCTGACCGTAATAGCCGTTAGAACACTTTCATCAGAAGGATTTTCAATGTTACAAACCTCGCGTCTAAATTGGGTAATGTAATCTTTCAATGACTCATCTTTTCGTTGAAATACCATCATTATGGGCAGGCCAGCACGAGTTTCCTTTTTAGTGCTCGGTACTGGCCAAGAAATTTTTCCTGGCATTCTTTCCAACTGCAAATGCTTCGAGCAGGGAGGCTTCTAAATCACATACGGGGTATCTCCCCTAGGGTAGCAAGGAAAACTCAACACTTGACCAGCAGATTAGTGGTTTAAAGGTCCATCTGGACATTGAACGCATTCAGATGGTTATATAGGTATGTATCACCATTGTATAGTGGGATACTCGGGAGTTTAAACTTATAAGGGAGAGGTTCAACCTCTATCTCCTGGGTGAAGGGTGATTTCTCCTCATAGCGATCCCAACAATTTCGGGTGACGGGTCACTTTTCCAACTGCTGGATCCTCTATAGTAATTCTTCAAGCTTTGGGTCTATAGTTTTGGACTAATGACCAGCTTTTCGATGACTTCTAACTCCATCTCGACCATGAGAATAGTGATCATGGGTTTTACGCCCCCCATCATGTTGGTGGTTTGGAGAATGCCGCTCTGTCCTATATTCACTATTAGCTTCGCTCGAACTTTTCTCCTGGTGTAAATTCTGATGTCGTTAATCTTCCTTTTGTCCTTCTTTTTGGGTTTGATGGTCTTATGATCTCAGTTACGAATTAGACAAGCGAGCTGAGCCTGCCTATTGACATTTTTCTTGGGTAGTTTTCTCCTACTGGTCCCCTTGCTGACAAGGCTCCCCTCTAGGTGCAATACCTTTAACTTGTCTTTTTGCACCTTGTGCCTATGTTTGAGCCAAAGCTCTCACAATGTCGACTAGCTCCTTTACAGTATTTTCAAGTGTTTCCTGGCATTAGAACCATGCCTAAACTCTATTTATGTCAAAGGCAGTGGGTTGATAGAAGATAAGAGGTGTCGTACTGACGGTAACGCCTACCGCTAGGGTAGTAGAAGTTCTTGTGGCAAGAAGGGTTGGACCTCTAGTTGGCATCATCTCTTCTTGTTATCATGCGGGGTCATTTGGTTAGGCAACGGTAATGCCAGAACTCCTCGTTGTCCTTCCTCTCGCCAATGTAGCTGGTTAGTAAACTAAATGAAACAAGAATGTAGTTGCCGCCCCATAGTGGGCGCTAAAAATATTGACGATGAAGTTTAATTCTAGAGATCCAAGATTTCAATCAATAGAGTCGGTTCTTGAGACCCCCAAACTGCAAGCGGATAGTGCAAATAGCGATTGAGAAAAATGAAAGAAGAGAGGAAGGAGAAAGAGACAATAAACATAGAGGTTTATTGTGGTTTGGCCAAAGCCTATTCGGGCCCCTACATCCACATTGAGGTTGTATTATTAACTAAAGTATGGTGATTCAGAAAGGTTTCTACAAGATCTCAATTACACTCTTACAAGGCTTTACTATCTACGCTAGCAGAGTGTCTGTACATCTCATCTTACCCCCTATACAGTAATTTCCCATGACTATTTATAGACATAAGAAAGGTTACAAATGTAATTTTACAGACAGCAGTATGATTACATTCACCGCTCCAATCATTTAATGCTTGGCATCGGATAATAAATGTTAGGCAAATCATTATCAGATATCCGGGGGCTGATGTGCTGGTCCTGAATGATGATGTGTCAGTTAAGGGACAAATATCTCCGGTGACTGACTAGACCTTTTGTATATATCCTCAGCTTGCTACCTCAACGAGCTGAGGTCATGTTACTGGTCCTTGACAAGCTTGTAGGTTTCTCAGAGAGTTTTCGGTGCTTGCATTTCAGTAAGCCAGGGTCTTGGTCCTCACCTTGCTCGCATTTGGCAATCTGCGACTGTTGCTGGACGACCTCAGTCTAGACTCTTTGTGTTTTGGGGCCTTTGTATTTAATTTGGCCCATGGCAAGTTCTATTTTGACTTGGCTCAGGGAACACCAACAACAAAAGGTAACTAATAATAATGGTAACCTTATACTTGAGGACTAACTCAATAAGCTTATTACATAAGGTTTATTCCTTCAGTTGTTCCATACATCTGTGATTTTTCTAAAAGCACTCAACAAGTATTGCAAAACCTACTTGCAGCAGTTGAGAGACTAGAAATAGCATCCAATTTCTAGATCCAAAATTATCAAAACCCAAAATTTTCAAAACCAACATATATGTAACCGCGAACTACAACAATAAGACCAACACCTATCACTCAACTAGCAGGTAATTAGAATCAAAATTTTTGTAACCAATGGCCACAATATGAAGAACCAGAACCTATCATTCGACCAATAGTGTAATAAAATATGGGATGAAGGCTATACATAAATCAACAACCTTAACAACTAGTTTATAATAATGATTCTAATGAAAAGGTAAATCTTCCAGAATTCAAGCACAAAGAAATAGATCAAAATTTGGGCTTTGACAACTATAAGCTTAAAGTTGAGCTTCCTATATTTAACAAGCACATTCATGTTGAAAAATTTTTAAACTAGCTATGGGAAGTGGAGAGATTCTTTGAAACCATAAAAGTATTGAAAGAAAGGCAAGTTATGATTGTGGCTTATAAACTTAAAGGAGGTGTTACGGCTTGGTTAGATAATGCTTGTGCAACCAGGCATTGACAAAGGAAAGGTCCAATTCAAAGTTAGAGGAAGATGCATCAGTTACTAATGGGTCGATTTCTCCCTACAGACTATGAACAAATCCAATTTCAAAATTACCAAAATTGTTATTAACGTGACAAGTCTATGGATGATTATACAGAAGAGTTTCTAAGGCTACAAGCACGTATTAGATATATTAATGGGTTAAAGCTCTCCATTCAAGACCACATGTCCTTCCGCAATTTGTTTAGTATATATGGTAGATGCTCACAAGTTGGCCAGAAAGATTGAGACACAATTAGAAAGGTAATTAGCCATGTGTAGAAGAGCTTCTTCTAGTGCTCAAAGGCATAACATAGCAAGTATAGAAGTTATAACCCTTTAGTTGCAAGCTTATCCTATAGAATCTTTAAATAAAAGGCTAGGCAAAGGACCTAAGAATGATGTAACAATTCCTCCAATTATTAATAAGAATCCATATGCTCATCCATCCATAGATAAGTGCTTCAAGTGTGATCAACCTAAATATCGTTCTAATGATTACTCATGCAGAAAGACTGTAAACTTGGTTGAGTGTGATGATGACATAGAAGAGGAAGAGCTTTTTGATGAAGAAATAATGATAGAAGAAGCTTATGAAGAAGGAGAGAGAGTGAACTTTGTTGTGCAGCGATTGCTCTTCACCCCAAAATAAAAGGACCATACATAACGCCAAAACATCTTTCAATCAGAGTGTACAATCAACTAGAAGGTGTGTGACATGATCATGGACAGTGGGTGCAGTGAAAATATTATCTTTAAGAGACTAGTGAACCACCTTCATCTCAAAACAAGAAAGCATTATGCTCCTTATACAATTGCTTGGATCAAGAAAGATGTTAAGTGGAAAGTAACAGAAACTTGCTATTTCCCTATATCCATTAGCAAATCCTTCAAAGATGTCATCGTCTATAATGTAATTGACATGGATACATGTCATATATTGTTAAGATAGCCTTGGCAATAGGATGTGGACATCACTTATAAAGGAAGAGAGAATATTTACTCTTTCACATAGGGAAAATGACAATCATCATTAAACCAATTGAAGAAAGGAAGGCAAAATTCAAGGCTAATACAATGGAAGAAAAATCTCTTAGTACTTCTAAGAAGCCAAATATCATGTTCAATATTAAGAACAAGGATGAAGTTTGTGTGTTGATTAAGCAAAGAAAGGATTCAATTAAGGTAGAAATCCTTGAGAATTCACAATTATTATTTAAAGCCTTTGCAAACATCATGGCTAAAGACTTTCCAGATAGTTTGCCTCTAATGCGAATTGTGCAACACCAGATTAATTTCCTACCAAGAGTTAGCTTGCTAATTTGCCACATTATAGAATGAACCCTCTAGAATCCAAAATTCTACAAGACAAGGGAGAATAATTACCAAAGAGATTTATATATAAAAGCACAAGTCCATATGCATTACCAACTTTGTTGACACCAAAAAAGGATGGAAGTTGGTGAATGTATGTTGCTAGCCAAGTAATAAATAGGATAACTATCAAATATATGTTTCCTATTCCTTGATTAATGACATGTTGGATGGTTTGTCCCATTTATAAATATTTTCAAAACTTGATCTAAGAAATGGTTATCATTAAATTAGAATAAGACATGGTGATGAACAGAAAACAATATTCAAAATAAAAGAAGGACTATACAAGTAGCTTGTCATACCATTTGAATTTCTTAATGTACCAAGTACACTCATAAGATTGATTAATCAAGCTCTAAAGCCTTTTATTGGTAAGTTCATGGTAGTGTACTTTGATGACATCTTAATCTACAACAAGATGAAGCTAAGCATATATATGGATCATCTCTAAGATGTTCTCACTACCTTACAAGCCAACTAACATCATGTTAATACCAAGTCTAGTTACCTAATAGACAAGCTATTGTTCCTAGGTTATATTTTCAGTTTAGAAGGATTGTATGTCGATGAAAGCAAAGTAGCAGCAATTTGTGAGTGGTTAAACCCTAAAATTGTGGGAAAAGTTCACAATTTTCATGGATTGGTAACATTATATAAGTGTTTTATCAAAATTTTCAATAACATACTAGCTCTAATAACATAATGCTTGAAGAAAGGGAAGCTTCATTAGGGAGATGAAGAAGAAAAAAGCTTTGCTTTAATTAAAGAGAAGTTATCTACAACTCCTATATTGGCTTTCCCTAATTTCAACAAAATTTTTGAACTTGATTGTGATGAATCTAGAATTGGGATTTATGCTATCCTATCCCAACAAAGGTGACCAATAATATACTTTAGTGAAAAATTGAATGAAACGAGAAGGAAGTGGTCGACTTATGAGCAAGGATACTATGTTATGGCGTAGTCAATAAAACACTGGAGACATTATTTGTATCCAGGAGAGTTTATTCTCAATGGTGATTATGAGGCCTTGAAGTTGATTAGGAACAAAAAACACTTGAATAAGATACAAGCCAGTTAGGTTTCCTACATTGAACAATTTAACTTTGTGCTAAAGGATAAATCCAGTTGCCCAAACAAGGTGGTATATGCTTTAAGTATGAAAGCATCCTTACTTGTCACAATGACCATAAAGGTAATAGGTTTTGAACACTTGAAGGATCTCTATGGAAAAGATGAGGGCTCTAAAGAAACATGGATCAAGTGCAAGGAGAATATCTATGATAATAATTTCATCCTTCAAGATGGTTACTTATTCCATGGAAACAAATTGTGCATTCCTAGAGGTTCATTAAGGGAGAAATTGCTTCTTAGGTCACATAGATAAGGTTAGGTGGTCACCTTAGGGGAGACAAAACTATTTCCTTACTAGAGAAGAGGTGTTACTAGCCTTAACTCAAGAAAGACATAGGAAAATTTATGCAAAAGTGTCTAGTATGCAAAAGTGCGAAAGGTTATGCTCAAAATATTGGGCTTTGTACTCCTTTATCAATTCCTTTTGGACCACGAGAAGACCTGTCAATGGAATTTGTTCTTAGTCTTCCATGAACTCAAATAGGTATGGATTCCATCTTTGTGATTGTGGATAGATTCACAAAGATGGCACACTTCATTGCCTGTAAAAAGACTTATAGTGTCTCACATATGGCTAGCCTATTCTATAGAGAGGTTATGAGATTGCATAGTATGCCTAAGAGCATAACTTCTAATAGAGATATGAAGTTCTTAAGCCACTTCTGGAAGACTTTGTAGAGATGTTTCCAAACTGGTTTATAGTTTAGTAATCCTTTCCATCATAAAACCATTAGTCAAACTAAAGTTGTGAATAAGATTTTGGGAAATATTATTAGAAGCCTTTATAGAGGAATGCCAAAATAATGGGAACATTTTCTTATACAAGCAAAATTTGCCTACAATAATACTGTCACCAAGTCCATTAGAAAATCACCTTTTGAAATTGCGTATGGGAGAATTCCAAAGTATACTTTAAATCTGGTACCATTGCCCAAAATATCAAGATATAGTATTGCTATTGAACATATGCCTAAGAAAATCCATGCTATTCAATTAGAAGTTAAAGGCAAGCTTAAAGAATCAAATGCCAAATACAAAGAAGTCACAGATAAGCATCAAAGGCTGAAAGTTATTAAGAAAGGTGATTATGGTTCATTTGTGTAAGAAACAATTTCCTATAGGAACTTATAACAAATTGCAGAAGAAGAAGATAAGTCTTTCCAAAGTTTTGAGTAAGATCAATGACAATGTGTATGTGGTGGATCTATCAAAGTCCCTAGCCATTTCTAATACCTTTAATGTAGCTGATTTATATGAGTATCATTCTCTAGATATATTCAAATGCCAACTCAATGATGAATTTTTCTGAAGTAGAGACGACTGATGTAAGACAAGAGTCCTAGGATTAGTAGGATTCTCATATTACAAATAATGAATGATTCTAAGTTTAAATTAATACTTTCTAATTTATTCAAGAGTTTTCTAGTTTATTTATTTATTAGAGTTTACTTTCTAGTTTATTTAGAAGTCTTGTTTTCTCAATTAATTAGATGTCTCTTCCAATTCTTAATAAGAAAAGGTTTATAACTTTATAAACATTTACGCCTATTGCCAAATCATATTTCATAATAATAATATTTTTTTCAAGTGTTTATTTTCTTTGAGAGTATAAAAAAATTATCACAGGCTAGTAGTTCTCTAGCTAAAACTATGTAAAGCATCATGCCAACTTTTGGCTAACATGCTAGCTTTTCAATAAATTCGGGGCCGCTCTTGGTTAGAGGATTAGGGTATTGAGGATTTTATCTTCCAAACAACCAAAATCCCATTCACAACATGTCTACAAGCAAACATGAGGGTGTAATCGAAGCATTAGAATATATTAGGTCTCTAAGAAGAGACTTTTTAAAAATAAGGAGAAGGATAACTCCATTTTATTAATATATGCCTCATTACATAGTTTTGAGTGTGTAGGGAGTATCTCTGAGCTCCACACTCTGATCCCTAGCCCAAGTTACAATACCTACCTAGTCACCGAACGTGCCCCTTAAAAAGCATTCTAAGCAAAAGCCCTAATGACAGGAGTAGACATATTTTTTCTAAGTTGATATAAGAACTTTTCTCCTAATTCCTAAAGGTTCTAATATGCCATCTCATATGGACGTGAAAATAAAAATGCAAGGATCACAATCATATACTTTTCTACTTGTACTGAATAAACGATTGATGCTAAAAAAAATACAAATACTCCTAAAATGAAAAAATTTGGAAAAATAATCTACAAGTGCATTTGCTCCCAAATTCGTATCACAAGGCATTCTCTTTGTGCTTGATTTTTATGCCAAGTTTGATCCAAAATCAAGCATGTTTGCCTATCAAATTAGTTCACAAGGCTGACTTGTGACATTCTCCCCTACTTCAAATGTTAATGCCCTCATTGATGCCTCAATCTAACATAGCTTCCATGAAGGTTTCTCCTTTCGGGCACTAGCTTCTTGAATTTTCATGTGAGTCTTCAGCCTGTTCCACTGAAACTTCTTCTTCAACTGCTCTGCTTGTCTCTTTAAGCTAACATCATTTAAGAGACTTTGATAAATGGCACCATCAACCTAATATAGCTTTCAGGATAGTTGTCAATCTGCTGCTCCTCAGCTTTTCCCTAGACTTCCTCTTGGCTTTGTCTCCTTGAATTTGCACCATTGCACATTTGTTTTCCTTCCATAACTTTGGGTAGTTACCTCTGCCACTTCAGTGTCTTTAGCAATGCTATCTCTGTAAACTTTGTATTCTACCTCTATAAACTCAACTTTGTTGTCTTAACACAAATTCACATGTCATTGTCTCCAGATCTCTTTCGACTCTATTGCCTCTACAACTTCACTTGTCCCACTACCTCTATAGTATTTGGGTTATTACCTCTATAACTTATGCTTGCCTCACTACCTTTGTAGCTTGCAACACACTATCCTCGCACAAATCTTGATTCAACTCACTACCTTTGTAGCTCTCAATTTGACTTGCTAACTTTGTAGCTTAAGTGTTTGCTACCACCATAGCTTTTATGCTTACATGGTATTTTGGACATCTACTAACAGATAGCCCCACATCCAATGTCCCATACCACAGATATTAAAGACACAAGTCTTATATCTTGTTCACATGCAAGTCCCATACCTTGCTCACAAAACATGGCCTGCTTGCAAGTCCTATATCTTGCTTATAAGTTTGCTCATGTTAGGTTTGATTAGTCCACTATACTTCCACTATGCAACTTTTACACTCAATCGGATCCTTCTGACCCTCTCTAAATTGACAGCCTCATGGTATCTTTCAACCATCATAATATGTTCGGAGTCAATGCAACCTAGCATTATGGTCCTCACAACCCCTCCTAGGTTTGTGTGTTTGAGTGCAATCTTTTTGAAGTTGACACGAGCTTATCACCTGCTACCTTCATAGCCACTCGCTAGTATCATTACCCTTATAACAACTTCTTCAATGATTAGTGCCCTCTCTCTTAGCATTTCTTAAGTGACATCCCTTTGAAGACTCCTTCTCCAAGTGCATCCTCATGATGGCTTCCCCACATCAACGGTTTTGATGGTGGTTGAGCACCAAGCATCCTCCACTCAAGCTCGAGTTTCATTTTATCTATGCACAAGTAATTGTGAATCTCATGGTCATTGTTGCAAAGTTTGTCTTAGGGCTATGTAGTACTAGTTCGCTACTCCTTAAGGTCATTACCTCTACTCTATTATATGACTATGTAGCTCTAAGTCACTATGCAAGTATCATTGCCACTTGTCATGTGACTATAATGTGCTAGCTCCCTAACATCTCGTCTCGAATCTTGTGGATTAACGTTCCAGCTTGCTCATTACATCCACAGATTGTGCATAATGGATCCCTCCTAGATCATTTTATTCCCCTCTAGGTTTACTCCCCTGAGTAAAATCTGTGGCCTTTAACAGGATTTTGGACTCTTCTAATAAGTGTAATTTACTCAACATATCCCAAAATATGTAACATCATGCAGGATGTGTCTACTGTCTGTTGTGGTCACGCTTTCTCAAGCACAATTATGGCTTCACCTTCTAGGCTTCATTGACAACTAATATATCCCTCATGGACATAGTCAAGCTTTCTTCGCAAGACTAGGGCTTTTCGCAGGGCTTCCCCCTATTAGATAGGCTGTCAATTCACTCACTCTCTTAAATGGTTTACATTCCCTCAAATGCCTATTATGAATGAGCACATAATTAATGTCTCGTGCTGTACAGTAAGTCCACCAACTTTTACACATGGTTGCACCCCATACACCATTAATGTTCCCTTGAATGCAATATCTCACACATTAGCCCTCAAATTACTCCAATCTCTTGCACCCCTCACAGTTAAGTCCTTAGCAGCATTTCTTTACTATTTTCCATGAATGTCTGCTTGACTCATATGCTCCATATACTTTCGACGAGCTGATTCTACCCAAATCATAGCCCACTTGATCTGCTCTAGTACAACTAAGCTTTGATACCAACTGTCATGATTGGCATTGGGAGTTCTCCTCTCCAAGATGACACTCTTGTCACCCATCCTACCTACTTCATCACCTTGCCTACTCGATCACCCTACCTACTCCTATAAAATCTTGGCGAGACATAAGCGCTCAATGAGATAAGTGCTTGGCATGGGACCAATCCAAGGTGGCAACCTTTGGTACCTACCAAAGCACTTAGGCGGAAAGTCAAACTTCACCACTATTCACATGTGAGAGTTCCCAAGGATCAGATTGTAAAACCCTTTACTCTGATACCAACTATTATTGGCTAGTAGCTCTCTAGCTAAAATTGTGCAGTGCATGATGCTAACTTTTGGCCAATATGTCAGCCTTCTAATAAATTTAAGCCACACTTGGATAGATAATTAGGGTATTGAGGATTTAACCATACAACCAAAATCTCATGCACAATATGTCCGCAAGCAAACATGAGTATGTAGTTGAAGCATTAGTGTATATCGAGTCTCCAAGAACGTGCCACATGAAAAGCCTTTAGTGCATATGGAGAAGTGACATTTTAAAAATAAGGAGATGAATAACTTTATTTTATTAATATATGCCTCATTACATAGTTTTAAGTGTGTAGGGAAAATACCTCTAAAATCCACACTTTGATCCTTAGCTCGAGTCATAGTGCCCACCCTAGTCACTGAAGGCACCTGCTTAAAAAGCATTTTAAGCAAAAGTCTTAATAGCAAAAGTAGATATACTTTTTCTAAATTGACATAAAGACTTTTCTCCTAACTCCTAATGATTCTAATGTGCCATCTCATATGCATGCGAAGATAAAAATACAAGGATTGCAACTATATACTTTTCTACTCGTATTGGACAAACAATCGATGCTAAAAAGACACAAATACCCCCAAATGGGGAAAATTTAGAAAAATAATCTATAAGTGCATTTGCTCCCAAATTTGCATCACAAGGCCTCCTCTTCATGCTTGATTTTCACATTGAGTTTCGTCCAAAATCAAGCACATTTATCTATCAAATTGACTCATAAGATCAACTTGTAACATGTTACTATGTTAGAATACTGGTGCAAAAGAGCCCTCGGCGTAAACCTAAGCAAGCGGATGGGCTCAAAAAATGGGCAATAGAAATCTAATCATAAATCTACCATGAATGGCTCACGTTTTATGGTTCTCAATCAAGTGCCTAATTCAGAAGGTTTTGAAAATAATAATTGTAAGAAGGTTTTAATCAGGAAATCAATATTGAAGGCAATTACAATGATTTGGTTGATGGGGGTAATGGTCAGCCAATTAAAGACAATCATGGTGCAAAGAAAGGAAGCTTTACATCATCTCATCCCAAGGCTACAAAGTCGGGTCCACTTGATGTATGGTCTACATGGCCGAAAGATGGACCCAAGTCGGTTTCTCAACCTCATCCGAATGCGGTGCAGATACTAGAGAAGACCACCACTGTTACCCACTTCGGCGCCATCAATGGGAGTCAAAAAGAACATATTTCAACGCAATTAACCTATGTCACTGCCACTCGAACTCCAACACACGTTATTCTGTCTCAACCCTCACTTCAGTTTCAAAAATACTCTTTTCATTTATTGGCTGCGAAGGGTTTGGACCCAAAGCCTCCGTATGATATTACTTCAATGGAGGACGAAGATTAAGGTTCGGATAAGCACAAAAGTGAAAGAATGGTGTGCTAGAAAATTGGAATAGTAAAATTAGCTAATAGATATTAACTGTTATATCACGTTGTAAAGTATCAATATATACAATTAATTTAACTATAAAATAATTAACAAACCTAATACTGATTATGAATCTATAAAGACAAGAACTTCTAATCAAATATATTTCTTATATGCTCTAGTAAAGAACGGGAAAGAGAACTATTCTAAAGTTTCAATGAGATGGCTATAGCTTTATTTAGGATGTAAGTAAGGATCTGCATTACTGTAACCCTATTGAGTCAACTGACTTATCATATTGATTCGATTACAAGGTTCACACTATTAAAGTGTCTAGGTGTCAATTTAGACTCAATAGTCTAATAACATATTAATTGACTCATCTTACTTAATTATTATGACATTTATTTAATTTAATATAATATATAATTGACCAATATAGGAAATTCTAATAATCTCCCACTTTGATAGCATAGTTTAACAAATGAGAAATTGGATTACAATATATGGCTACAAGAATGAATACCAACAACAATCATGACATCATTACAACCATAGATCAAGCATAAGTATCCAATAATATAGATCATCATATTCGATAAGAATTTTAATATCATACATGTCTCAAATACTTATGTACCAACAACTAAAACATAATATGGAATGTATACGTAATCAGACATACATATCAAAATATGATCATATGTATATCTTTACGAAATGGTCTATATATTTGCCCAAGATGCCTAAATAAGAATATCTCAATACAACAATAAGATAGGGTTTAAATGTCTTTTTCAATATGTCACAAACAAATGTGCACAATCAAGAGCGTCATGTATCTATATATGAAACATATGGTGATGTTTTTAACATTTCACTAATATTGAAATGATGATGATGATGATGATGATGATGATAATAATAATAATAGTTCATCATTTCAATAAGAAATATGAAACTCCCACTAACCTTGAACACTGAAAGACTTAGCCAAACTCATTCTAGTTACTTATTCGTGAACAATTTTACACCTAAACCTTTGGTTAATAGATTTGCAAACATACGATTTGTGGCAACATATATGATGCTTGCATATCTTCTCCCTAACAAATTGATACTTAATATTAAAATACTTTATATAGGCAGTACTTTTATTATTATTTTAAGAAAAGTTTATTACGACAACATTATCGCAACATATGGTTAAGGTCCTAAAAATGCTCTCTACAACTTCAAATCTATATATCATATTCCTTAACTAAATAGCCTCACAAGTGGTTTCACAACATGCGACACACTCTGCCTCCAAAGTAGAGGTTGTTATAATTGGCTACTCGATAGTTTCCATGATATAGCTCCTCTTGTCATCATAAATATGTGTCCAGATCTTGACTTCCCATTATCTGGATAATTTATAAAATTAGAGCCAAAATAGCCTACAACAATCAAATCACTGGATCTATGATTGGTCAGCACATAATTATTTATACATGACAGGTACTCGATAACTTTCTTCATAGCAGTCCAATATTTTTGACCAAGATCATTCAAGTATTACTCAAGTACACTAAATTAATAGCAATATCGAGATGTTTACATACTTGAGTATGCAATAAGCTATTAACAACAGAAGCATATAGGACCTATTTTGTCTATTTGATCTTTACATTATTTTAAGGACATTAGGCTTTGAAAAGAATCTCACCATTTTAGGAGGGTGTAATACTTGGAGAGCATATAAAATATGTTACACCATTTGAACATCCTTTCAATATACAATTTTTAAAACAAGCCATGAAGACCCCCAAGATTTGTTATAGAGAATCTATATACCTAACACAAAATTAGAATCAATATGAGCTACTAGCATTATAACAACTCCAAATGAGTTTTTAGTTAAGTAACTCCATGAGATCTCACACATATTGTTATGGAAGAACCTTACCAGGGCTTGACATGTCTTGAATCCTGTGGAAAGATAGGGTGCCTTTGGGAACACAGACATAGGTGGTGCATGGTTGTTGTCAACTTGTGTCATAAAGTGTTAGGTTAAGTCCCACAACAAGCGTAACCCTTCATGTTTAGTTGTCAATGTTGAGTTTGGAACCCTAAGCAGACTGCTAGTGATAAGCTAGAGGAAGGTGAAGATGACATCATTCACATATAACTTTTAAATAGGTTCTTGAGAAAACTAATGAGATCATTACCACCATTGACATCAATTCATGCTCCTGCAGTTATACCACATAGTCATTAGGAATTTTTGATCTGTGAGCCATATAGAATTTCCTCAAAGGTACCTTATTTACAAGGCTTAGTTCTTTTCTACTACCAACGAAGCATTAAACTTTCCAACTTCTCATGTTGATTTTACCATTTGTTGTACTGGATTATTTTCTTGATCAATTCAAGTTGTTTCATCTAGTAACAATGCTAGTGGACTAACAAATTGTACCTCTCTAAAATAGATGTTACATGGTATTTCATTTCCACTATCTAAGCAGTCCTCTTAATAAGCAAAACAAGATACTTCAATTACCCTGGTGTTGGGGATTAGACAAAAAAATTTGCTACTTTTGTAGCTATTACAAAATTCAATAAAGTGGCTATCAATATTTTTTGGATCAAGTTACTTTGTAAATGAATTATATGGCTTCAATTCAACCATATAACCCTAAACATAAAAATGCTTAGGACTAGATTTTTCCATACAACAATTCATATGGGATTTTAGATACAGACTTACTAGACTCTTAATTTAGCATATATACTACGGTTTTTAAAGCATCACCCTATGCAAAGTCTAATAAAATTGAATACACCAACATGTATCCAATCATGTCCATAAGCATGTAATTCCACCTTCTTGTGATCCAATCCTATCCAAGCATTTCAAGCATAATGTTGCAAGTCTCAAAATTCACAATCTTGTAGATATTTTACAAAATAATCAAAAGTTTCTTCAATTTCATCATATCTCCTTAGCACTTATCATCTTTATTAGAATTGACACACTCGATTTTCTTATCATTTTAAGTTCAATTTCAACTTCAAATGCCCCAAAAAAATTTAAGGACTCCAAATTTTCATTGGAAATAACTTAAACAATCATCAATAAATATAAAATATCAACACTTGCTTATAGCACTTGGCGTAATTAGTCCACGTACATTATTGTGAATTAACTCCAGTATTTATCAATTACTTGATCCTTTTGTGGAAATATCACCTAGACACATATGTCATAACATTAAAGGTTTTACATCAATTCTAACTCCTTTTGTTTTCAATGATAATATTTATTTAACTAATTAACTCTCTAATTTTCAAACAGCAATGACTTTGCAAATTTAAAATAGCAATTGAAAACTATTTCATCAAATGAAAGGTGTACAAATATTGTCACTTAGATCTAAAATATGATTAAAGATAAACTTAAGGAGGAAATTATTCCTACATGCTCATCTCGTGCTTTTTCACCATTTCCAATATGACTATCAACTTTCTATCACTTGACTTCCTTTTATTTCTTAATACCTATAATGATTTTGTAATGTAAATGATTACAGCTCTGTCTAACTACCAAATATTTAATGGAATGTTTCACTACAACTAGTAGAAACATCTTGATTTATTGTAATACACACTCAAAAAACTTTCTTACTTTCTAAAATTTGTTACCTTTTGGGTGTGATTAATTCCTATGCTTAGCACTCGATCTGTGTGAAAGAAAATAAGCACAGTGACATTTGCTTCTTAACATTATTTACAATTTGACTAATTATAGATGTCATTTCATTGAAAGTATACTGACCCTCCTAAGTATGATATGATGTATTTAGAACATCAATTTTGAATAGGAAGAGACTCCAAACATGTTAAATCTAATGACTATTTTCTAAGTCCACTTTCATGTGCTTCAAGTGATTATAATAGTATATCAGTTTCATGATATGCTTACTAATTTCATTAACACCATCCTAAACAATTTTATCCAACAACAAGAGATAATATTTTTTTCATCCATATCAAATTTACAAACTTATCAACTAAAGAGTCCATGGACATTTTGGCATTTGGAGATTCAGTAATGCCTTTCATGATGCTTTTATCCTTAGTATATATCATAACTATAAAGTACACTCTATTAAAATGTGTCTACTTTTCATGAAGAACCTTTTACATAGCAGTAGAGTTATTATCTATCATCGACCTTCCTCTCTCAATGTCAAATCCTAATTGGTGATTACCATATCAACAACTTAGTCTAGTCCTCATAATTGGTCTCATTTACCATTTTCACTGTAAATAATTGCATAGATAACAAAAGATTGAGCAAATAATAACTTCTAAAATTTAGCATAAATTTCTAAAATTGCATATTCAAAGTACTAACATTGATAGGGCATTCAAATTCATAATATAAGACAAAGATTTGAATGTTGTATTCCTAAAACCTAACACCGATAAGATATTTAAAATTTTAAAAATATAACAAGCAATCCTAACACTCACACTATTACTAACAAACTATGTTAATAATATGATAACAATAAGACATATATATTATTAACATAGCACTCTCCCAGGTACAATTTCAAGATCTAATTTCAGCAAAATTTTATCCAATTGGTCCCATGATAGCTGAATACATATTACACAAAATTTCATGGCATAATATGAGCAAAATTGATTCTTACGTAATTTTATAAATTGCACACAACAATCCTTGGAAATATTTAAATGTACAAACAACATCAAATTAGTCCACCAGAGAAAAAAAAACACATGCAGTTGCATATCATGAAAGAATCATATAATAAATTTTCATTTCCAAATAACATGAGTAACATAATTCCTACATAATTTCAATTTCAAACAATCAAAAATGCAAAAATAAAATAATAACCAAATGGTATCAAAAAGGTTCTAGAAAAATTATAAGCAGTAGTACTACATATAGAAATCATATGATAAAACTTTCAAGCCAAAAAAAATCAAATTACCATTAAAATAAATTGAACAAAAAATAATTAAAATAATTTTATTTTTAAAAAATATAGAAAAATATCCATAAAAACCATCTTGAAAAGTAGAGGCAATTCATATAATCATCTTTGCCATCCACTACCATCTTAGCAATCATGGCCCATATGCTACCCCTAAGCATGGGCAAGATGTGGAATAAATCTGATATCTTCTACTTCACTCGATCTGTAGACTTCAAGTTTTCTTGACCTGCCTTCAACCTGAAGAGAAATTTTCCAAATTTAGCTATGTTCTTGCAAAATCATTGCATAGATTTCTTCACCCACATGATTCTAAGGCAAACCCCATTATCAATTTAAAAAAATTGGTGTTATTTTGTACAATTGGAAGACCAAGTCACTTAACTCAATCCAGAAAAATTTCAGTTCAAAATTTATAAATTAATGGAATTGAAGTTCAGGTTTTACAAAATGGATTGAAGGCTTTATTTATCTAGTCATTCTAGTAATTAAACGTTAATCAATTTGAACAAATGTCATACAATTGTATCAAATTTTGACAAAGATCTTGCAACCTGAATGGCTTTCATAAATTTTTTTTAAAAAATTGATTTTTCAAACAATATTTGTTTAAATTAATTTTTACATTTTGCACATTACATGCTTTTGAGATAAAATTATAAATTAATTAAAAATATCCTTTAAAATTATTAGAATTTAATAAATCAAATTTTCTAGAAAAACTAAATTAATTCAATTTGTATTTCCAACTTAAAATTCACAAAATTTATCATTAATTCATGCTATATAATAGCTTAGAAAGGAAAAAAAATTCATGTAAAATTAAAATCCATAATGTTTCTCACGAATAATTATAGATAATCCAACAATCTAATCTTATAAAATTTCAAAACAAAATTTGTATAAATTTAAGCCTTACAATATAAAAGAAAAAATTGGTTCTAATACCAATTATTAGAAAATTGGAACAATAAAATTAGTCAATTGACTTGATCTATTGCATCATTTTACAAAGTATTAATTTGTATAATTAATTTAACTATCAAATAATTAACATACTTGACGCTGATTGTGAATCCATAAAGATAAAAACTCTTGATCAGGTACACTCCTTACATGCCCTAGCAGAGAAAGGGAGAGAGAACTATTCTGAAGCCTCAATAGGGTGGCTATAGCTCTATCCAAGGTGTAAGTGGAGACCTACCTTGCTGTAATCCTATTAGATCAACTGACCCATTATCATTAGCTTAGTCACAAGGCTCACACCACTAAAATCTACCATTGATCTATGTATCAGTTTAGGCCTAATAGTTTAATTACATATTAATTGGGTCATTTTATTTAATTGTTATGACATTCATTTGATCCAATACAATATATAATTAAACTATGATAGTCTAATATAGGAAATTCTTACATGGTGGATGAGGATGTTGGTCTTAAAGGCACAACTATGGGTTTTAATGAAAATCGTTAAAGCCTAGGCCCTTTTTCCTTGTATTTATAATGATGGTAAAAAATATAGTTGTTTGGAATTATTATGGTGAAGGCAATAAAGACTTTGTTGCTCAGGTTAATACTATCTTAGGGCTTTTCTTCCTTAAGATTTTAGATTTACTTGAAACAAAAGTTGATGTTGTTTAAGGAGAAGCTACTCTTAAAAAATTGGATTTTGATAGTGGGAACTGGTTCAAGGAGATGGTTTCTTCAAAGGAATTTAGCTTGCTTGGAAAAGTTCAAAAGTGTCTATTGAAATAATATTGACAAATTTTCAATTTATTTATGTCAAAATTGTTCCTCTGAAAGATAGATGCTGGTTTTTTATGGCTATTTATGCTAACCCCTATAATGATATGAATCTCTTTTATAAAGGTAGTTGCTTAATTGCAAATGATTTCAATGATATCAAAGATCCAATGGAGAAAAAAAGATGTTGCTTCTTTTCATTAACACCATGCTCATACTTTTAATGGTCAAATTCATAATGGTAATTTACGTAAAGTTGAGACTCAAGGTGGTAGATTCACTTAGAAAGGTACATTGAATCCAAGTTACACTCATTTTTATGAGAATCTTGATTGTGCTTTGTGTAATGTGAAATGGAGGCTTCGATTCCCTGAAGCTTATGTCAAAATGTTACCTCATGTTTTTCTAACCACCATTATATTTTGATCAATGTGGGTGGAAGATGTATTCTTAAAGATAACCAGCCTTATCAGTTTGAAGTAGCCTAGCTATCTCATAGAAACTTTCAAGATTTTCTTCCTACTAAATGGAAATGATAATGATGTATTACAGTCTTTCAAAGATCTTACTCTTGCTTTGTTGGATTGGAATAAGATTGTCTTTGGCCATATTAAAAAGAGAGAGAGAGAGAGAGAGAAAGAACTTTTAACTTGTATTGCTAGTATTCACAGAGCTTGTGAGCATCAAAATAATCCATTTTTGTTCATTTAGAAAATAAGCTTCAAAATGATTTGTCAAAAACTCATAAGTAGGAAGAAATTATGTGGCATCAGAAATCTAGAGCTGATGGATTAATAAAGAAGATAGAAATACTTATTATTACCATGCTAAAATAATTACTTGTTACAGCTAGAATCAAATTAATATACTAAGGAATTTTAAGGGATATTGGGTGAATCACAAAGAAGAATTGATTAGTTTGATGGTAAGGTTTTTCAAAAATCTTTTATGTTTGGAAGATGGCCAAAGAATTCCTATTGTTACAAATATGGGCTTTCCCACCATTAGCATTTCTCTTAATGAAAATCTAGCTCTTCAAATTGATAATAAAAAAGTTTAAAGAGCTATTTTTCAATAGGCGGTAGTAAAGCCTTAAGAGAATATGGTTATATGGCAATATTTTACCAAAAAAACTAGAATGTAGTGGGTGAAAAGGTTTGTAATTTTGTAAAGGAAGTCTTCAATGGCCATAATGTTTAGGATATAAATAAGACTCTAATTTGTCTATTCTAAAATTGGACAACCAGAGTTTGTAAATTAGTCTCACCCCAATTGTTTATGTAATATCATCTACAAATGTGTGACTAAGATCATTATTAATAGGCTCAAGCTTATATACCTCAGTTAATTTCTCTCTTTCATGTCAGCTTTGTTCCAGGCATATGTATTTAGGACAATGTTATAACAGCTCATGAGATGATTCATTCAATAAAAAAAATGAGAAGTAAAAAAGGATTTTTTGCCATGTAAGTAGATCCTGAGAAAGCATATAGTCCCTCAACTAGGATTTTATTTGAGAAGTTCTCCATAAAATTCATTTGAATGATGTGTTCATCAATCTTATTATGAATTGTGCAACTTTGTTTTCTCTCAATGTACTTTGGAATGGTAACAAGACAGATAATTTTCTTCCTTCTCAGTAAGTTTGACAAGGTGACCCATTATCCCCTTATATTTTGTTCTCTACATGGATGAACTTTCTCTTATTATTTTTTATGCTATTGATTTAAACAACTAGGTTCCAATGAAAGCTAGTAGAGTTGGTTCTCTTATTTCTCATCTTATGTTTATTGATGGTCTCCTCTTATTTGGAAAAGTATAGAAAACCATATTAATATGGTTCTCCAGTGTTTGTAGTTCTTTTGTATAGTTTTTGATTAAAAAAAAAATGAATCAGGCTAAGACAAATATTTTTTTCTTTTGCAATGTCAAATCAGATTTAAAAGGTAAAGTTGTGAACAAATGTGGTTTTTCTCCTTCAATTGACCTTGGTATGTATCTTGGAATCCCTTTAAATCATAAATGGCTTACTTAGAACACTTATGACCATATTGTGATGAAATTCAAGATAAATGGTAAGGTGAAAGTCTTAATGTCTTTCAATGGCTGGTAGAATGGTCTTGACTAATTCTATATTGGTGCTCTACTTGTTTACAGTATGTAGGTTGCTTCCTCCCTACTGTTACAATTCATGAAATTGAGCATTATCAGCACTCCTTTATCTGGGGTCATGATTATAATGAGAGAAAAATTCATACTCTCTCATGCGATAAATTTTGTCAACCTAAACTTTTAGGTGCTTAGGTATTAAAGATTTGAGATATGAATGCTTCTTATTTAATGAAAATTGTTTGGAAGCTTTATGTTGGCTCCTCTGACTTGTGGGTCAAGGTTATTAAAAGTAAATACAGGAAGGGAAGATTGGACTAATAATTCAATAGTCAAAAATTCTTATTCTACTTTTTGGAAAGGCTTATGAAATGTTAGGCATCATCTTCGTAGTGCTTTGTCTTGGAGTATTAGGAATGGCAAGTCTGTTAATTTCTAGAATGATATTTTGCTTGAAAAGCTCTACCTTAATATTATGTGGTTGTTTCTCTCCCTCCCCCTTTGCTTAAGCTTAATGTTTCTAACTTTGTTGATGATGATGGTTTTTGGTGCATGGATATTATAAATCATTTTCTTCCTTTAAATGTCAATGTAAGGTTTCATGTTGTGCTATCTCCTTTTTTACAAGCTAAATTGAATGTTTTATGATGGAAGAATGATAGTGGTGGTCATTTTTTAGTTAAAGGGGCTTATGGTTGGATCCGTAAAAATAAGATTGGTAATGGGGATGTGATATGAAGACATTTGACATTAGCAAGGGTCAAAGTGCATTAAGTTTTTTATTCAACGTATGTGCAATAATGGCTTGCTTACTAATGGTGAAAGGACAAAGAGGCATGTTAGTAATCCTAATTATTCTATTTGTTACTTTTCTTTGGAAGATGTTTTGCATATTCTCTAGGATTGCTCGAGTGCTAAATAGGTGTGGCTTTCACTTCTTGGAGTTAAATATTGTACTTGTTTCTTCACATTGAGTTTGTATGACTTTGTTTAAATTTGTCTAATGATTTTGGTTCTCATCTTGCTTTGGACTAGTCAATTATTTAGTGTGTTACAATTTGGTTCTCATGGGATTAGCAAAACAAAAGCATTTTTGTCCCCCATTATCTTATACTCTATAATCAAAGGTTATTATTATGAATTATGTTTAGGATATTAAAAATTCTACTACTATTAGGCATTATTATGGTCATCATATTTATTATAAGGAAGTGACCATTAATTGGAGGCCACCTATACCTAATTAGGTGAAGATCAATTTTGATGGTGATACTTGTTCCAATCTGTGCTTATCTAGCAATGGAGGGTTGGTATGAAATGAGAATGGTATTTGGCTTGGAGGTTTTGTTAAAAACTTAGGCCGATGTAATTCCTTTGTTACTGAATTATGTGGTGCTATGGAAGCTTTCAAATTAGTTTGGAATCTTGATTACAAATAGGTCATTTTTGAATCTGACTTAAGGGCTATTGTTGAAGCTTTTCTCAATAAAGATAATTCAATCTTAAAATTTCATTCTTTACTTGGCTTTTATCACAGAATGCTTGCTTAAGATTAGTAGGTTATGGTTACTCACACTTATAGAGAAGGAAATTGATGTGTGGATTGACTGGCTTCTTACAGTTTATCTCATGATTTAGGTTTAATGATTTTTTATTATCCTCCTCTTAGGATTAATCTACTGATGTTGTTGGAGTTTTTATCCCTTGGGTTGTTCGCCTGTAATTTTTTTTTCTTTTTCTTTTTCTTTGGACTTGTTGCCCATTTGATTTATCAAAAAAAAAAACTTTGATATTATATATTTTAAAAGTTTAAATCATCAAGACAAGGTTTAGAAATAATGTCATTATATCTCAAATCTCTTGTTTGAAATCATAAATAAAAAAATTCATATCATTTAATATATTAAAAATTTGTAATATTTTAATATAAATTTATTTCCAGATGAGGGGTAATAGGTGCCTAAATTACACCTAACTATAAATTGATTCCACACTCCACAATGTGGCAAATCTTCAATGGCCATGCAAAATAAATTACATAGTGCATTGGAGAAATATTTATATATTCCAAGTATAACATATATTTTTATTTTTATATAATAAAAAAATAATTATCAATCTATTATTCATATATTACGTTTGTCAAATTCACACATGTCCTCCATCTTTACCTCAAATACCACAAAGTAGCGCTTTGGGAGTACTTGTCATAATGATTAAATTGATCCATTTCCTATTTAGATGTGGTTGGTTGGTATTTTACAGAGATTATTTTGAAAAAAGTATTCCTTAAAAATCCTAAAAAAATGTAAGTTGAATTTTTATAGAAAATACTTAGAATCCATGAAACACATTAGAAAAAAAAAATATATATATATATATATATCAATTGACATGAAATTTGGTCCAAAAAGAATAATAAGGTCTTAGTCTTTAAAAAAATTATGAAAAAAAACATTTTAAAAGTTTGTAAAATGTATTAAAATTTTCTTTATTTAGATTAAAATAATATTTCAATATATATTCATTTGTAAATAATTTTTTTGTACCTTAAAAAAGAGAGAATACAATATTTAAGTTTCTTAATTTTAAAAAATGGTTGGTTTGTTAATTAGGTTTAAACCTAAATTTATTTTTTTAGGCTTAATATGACTAATTAAATCCTCCTCAACTTGATAGAAATTGTATAATTCGATTCTTCCATTATTACAACGTATTTATTCTTTCATTATTACTATATTTTAAAAAAAAATGTAAATTATCCATTTAATTCTGGGTAGTTAAATTTAATACCTACAACTATTAATTTTTATAATTATCTGTCAATCCTATTCATAAGTGGTAAATTACATCTATATTAGACATTTTCCTATAACTCCAGGAGGAGTTAAGCATCATATTATTCATCACAGAGATAAAAATGCAAAGATTTTGATCATATGCTTTCCTACTCGTACTAAATAAGTGAACAATGCGAAAATGATCAAAATGTTAGAATTTTCTTATGTGAACTACTATAGTTTAATTAATTATATGTTATTAGATTAAATGAATATCATGATAATTAATTATATCAGATCAATTAGTTAAGTGATCAAACTATTGGACCTATAATGACACCAAGACCAGTTGGCTCGATAAGATTGCAACAAGACAAGTCCCTACTTATATCCTCGTAGAGTTGTAGTTGTCCCATTGAAGCTTTAGTTTTACTTTCACTCCCTTTTTTCTACAAGAGTTATATGGAGTGAACTTGATAAAGGAACTTCTTTTATAATGGATTTTCAAGCAATGACAGGTATGATTTTATTATTATTATTCAATTAAATTTGTATAAATCTAAATTAATGCTTTATAACATGATATAAAAGATCAGGTTAATTGCTTGTTTTAATTTATACAATTTTCTCACAATTGGTATTAGAGCCAATTTTTCCTTTCATGTTATAATACTCAAATTTGTGCAAATTTATTTTTGAGATTTTATGTGATCCATAATTTGTGATGTAAAATTATTATGAATATAAGAACATGAGATTTATTCAATTTTTTTGGCTTAATATATTTTTGAATTGGTTATAATTTTTTTTAGTAAACTTTCTTAAGATGAAATTATGCATTAATGTAACTTAAATTTTTTTTTTGAAAAAATTCAATTCATAAATTTGAGATATTTAAATAACTTTTTTTCAAAATAATTTGTTATTGCATATTAAGAGTCTACAGTGTACAAAAGGCACAAATGAATTTAAATAAATATTGCCGAAAAATGAATTTTCAAAATTTTATATATCCATTTGGATGGGAAGTTTCTTTTTCAAAATTTGGTTCAATTATAAGATATTTATTCAAATTGATTAAGGTTCAATTGATAGAATGATGATATAAAAAAAAGTTCTTAATCAATTTTGAAAAATCTAAACTGTTATAGCATCAATTTTCAAATTCTTGAAAGAAATTTTTTCTGCAAACTTGAATTTGTTTTAGTTTTCCCAATTGTGCAAACAAGTATCAATTTTGTGAAATTGGTAGAGGGTTTTGATGGAGAATGATATAGGTAAAGAAACCAATGCAAAAATTTTTGAAAAAAAAAATGTATTAAATTGAAAGAGTTTACAAATTGAGTCTTGTCTAATTACATAATTAGCCACTCACACCAATGTGTCATGGTTTGTGACTTGTGACCGAATTCAACAAGCAAATGTGTTAGGATTCAGATGAAACTTGACATAAAAATCAAGCATGAACAGAAGATCATGTGGCGGGAATTTGAGAGAAATACACATGAATTATTTTTTCCTATTTTGAGAGCGTTTATGTAATTTTGACTAACGTAACTTGTCTAATATGAGTATATAAGCACATGGTTGTGATTCTTGGATTTTTATCTTCACATCAATATGTTGTAGCACATTAGAACCCTTTTCAAGTTAGGAGAAAAGTCTTTATATCAACTCGAAAAAAGTATATTTACTCTTATAATTTGGGCTTTGGTTTAAAATGCTTTTTAGGGGGGAGTGCTTAGTGACTCAAGGTAGGCATCAAGGCACTAGTCTAAAGATTAAATGTGTGGCCATAAGCCTCCCCTACACACTTGAGAGTCTATAACGAGCATTTTAAATGTGAACAAAGAAGTAGCCCCTCTTCAATTAAAATATTACCCAACGAAATTTATCTATTATTGGTCGTATTCATCTATATTTGTTCAAATTGCATGAACACATTATGTTTGCCAATGTGAATGACTTAGTTGCCTTTATATGCAATTGGGTTGCTATGTGCTATGTGATTTGTACTTATGGTTACCTAAATGTGCAATAAATTATGGGTGTTACCCATTATTTTTGAAATTAAGACTATTTATGACCAGTTGCCTAACTTATTCTAAGGTACTAATTAACAAAGTGCTGAATGAAGAGTTTAAGCACTGCATGTTCTAACAATCAAGCTATCAGATAGTGATAGTTTGGTATCAAAGCGTGGTTGAGACCATGCTTCTTAGTTTGGTATCAAAGCATGGTTGAGACCATGCTTCTTAGTTTGGTATCAAAGTGTGGTTGAGATCATACTTCTTTGTTTTCCACTGCACCTTATTAATAAGTCATTATGTCGAAGAAAATGACTTTCACTAAATGTTTTGATGCAATTGATGTTGTAATCAAAAATCTCGAAAGAGTCGGTAAGAAATTTGGAAAGTGAAGAGATCCTTAAACTTTTTCGAATGGCCAAGAATTAGAAATCTTTCAAACACCAAGTCTCGAATCTCGAAGCTAACATGAGATTCAAAGGCACAGGAATAGTGATGCTCTACAATTTGGTGAGTGGTTTGCTGTAATTGAGAATAATCAGAAAGATTTGGGGGATGTTATGAAAGACCTTACCAATAATATGAAGGATGTTGTGGCAACTCTTTATGCTGAGATAAGTGACATAGCAACCTCAATGAAGGCATTGATGATGGCCATTGAGAATAATTCACAAGAAGGTGGTGCTTCAGAGTGAAGAGGGAAGGTGAAAATCCTTGAACCAAGGCCATATACAAGGGAGTGATGCACAAAAGGTTGAGAATTTTGTGTTCGATATAGATTAATATTTCCAAGCAATTGGCATTACTTCTGAGGAAAAATAGCTGAACTGAGCTACCATATTCCTCACAGTCAATGCTAAAGTCTGGTGGAGGACTAAGTACTAGGCAATTTAAGAGAGAAGGTGTAGGATCAATAATTAAGAAGAGCTTAAGCAGGAAATGAAGGTACACTTTTACCTTTAAAATGTGGACTATTTGGCTCAATGAAAATTGAGAGAGTTGAGATAGATAGGATCAGTTGAGAATTTTGTGAAGATGTTCACAACCATTATATTGGATATAAGGGACATGTTTGAAAAGGATAAGCTATTTTAGTTCATGGAGGGTTTATCACAAGAAGCTGTCATAAAAGTCTAGAGGAAGAGAGTTAAAAGTCTCATAGAAGCAATAACGACAACTGAATGCTTGTTTGACTATGACACTAGCTTTCTTCAAATGAACTCCTATAGAGAGGGCTTGAACATTGCTAATGGCAGCCAGTCAAGGCAAGGGTGGCAATTCCAAGAGTGGGAGAGGAAGTAATGGAGTGTTATCCCACTTGCAAGTTTTATGATCATCTTAAACTTCCATCAACAAATGGAAGTCCAAGACTCTACCCTGTTTCTTATCCAATGAACCTCATAGAGTGGTAGAGTGTCCATAAAAGGCTACCTTGAATGCCTTACAAGCCAAACTTCAAGAGGAGGCACAACAAAGTGACAAGGGTGGTGATGAAAGTTTTGATAGGGAAGATAAGTCTTGTGCTAGGATTATTGCAATCTAATTCCTAGATTCTCACGAGTAGTGAGACGATGACAAAACATGATAGATCTCATCCCTACCAAGGGTATATTCATGTAAGAAGTTGTACGGGTCCAAGGGTACCACCCCACACAAAGTAGAGAAGGTAGTGGATGGGTGAATCAAGAAAGATGTGCAAAATGGACAAATCCTTTTAGGGAGAAGTCTATTGAAAAGCCAAAGGGTATACTATATGTTTGAGGAGTAGTTACTTAACATATACATTTTTCTTATATCTATTTGTGAAGTTCTTGCATGCAAAGCCATTCACTTAGTCACGATGACCAACTTGTGGCAATACCTCACATTACTTTGAAAGTGTCAGAGTTTAGTCACAGAAAGAGCTTGTGGCAATGACCTTCTTGAGCATAGGCTTGATGAAAGTTAGAACAAGAGTAATGGATTACTCTTTATTCAACCCTATCGGCCATGGTAAGGGATACCATCAAGGTATCATATTTGAATGATCATGGAGGCATCAACTAGGTTCGAGTCCATGTTTGAGGAGTGGTATTATTAGAGTAGCAAAGTACATAGCAAAGTATGGTGGAATGTCAAAAAACCATGCAAGCAGACTTGTGAGCAAGGTATGGGACTTATAAGTAAGTCATGTTTTATCAGCAAAAAGTGATACTTATACCCGAATAAAGCATGAGGCTTGCATTTCTCACATCGGTGCAATGGGACATTGGATATGGGGCTAGTTGGTAGTATGCACACCTAAATGCCTAACTATTACTTAGCAACAAAAACAATTAACTTGAAAGTTATGAAGACAATTCATTTTCATCATCATCAACAAATCAGGGAAGCAAGTAAAAGAAAGCCTAAGAAGAATTGAAGAATAGCATATTAAAGACTTTTAAGGAGTAGTGTTAAGATTGAAGTGTTGAAGATAAAAATATTGGTGAAGTGCAAAGAGGCAAGTAAGGAAGTAAACTAAAGATTCTATCGATGTCGTGTCAAACTGAGTTGTTAATTAGGGCATCAACATTTTCAAATGGGGAAAAACATCATAGTTCAGGACTTGTGATCAAATTCAATAAGCAAATATCTTCAAATTCATATGAAACTTAACATAAAAATCAAATATGAAGAGAAGATCATGTGGCACAAATTTGAAAGAAAATGTTCATGTAGATTATTTATTTCCTATTTTTCTCTATTTTGAGGGAATTTATGTAATTTTGACAAAGGTAACTTGTCTAGTGTGAGTAGATAAGCACATGGTTGTGATCTTTGGATTTTTATTTTTGTGCCGATATGTTCACTACAAAAAAAAAAAAGGAATTTGATGACCAAAAATAGGAACCAAATTTTTCGATCGCTAATTGTGACTACTTTGCAACTAAATAGCTTAAAAAAAATTGAAAATTTTTTTGTGGTTTAGATACCGAATCAGTGACCGAATATTTTGGTGGCATAGATTTTGGTCGCTGTTTGGTCGCTGTGTGGTGACAAACAGTGAAAATTTTTAATTTTTTTTAGGAAAAACGTTTATGATTGAATATTTTGGTGGCCATATTAGGTCTTGAACCATTAGCGACCGAATTTTTCGGTCGTAATTTGCAAAACGGAATGGAGGACTAAAATGAAAAACTTTTTCAGGGACTAAATTAAAATGTTATTGATTTTGATGGGTAGGTTTTGAATTAATACAAAGTATGGGGCCAATTTTAGATATTTTTAGGGGAATCGGCCCAGTCGGTTGTCAGTCACCTGCCCCCCTCCTTTTTTCTGTCTTTTCTAGAAGGTTCAGTCGATTTTTACCCTAGCTTTTTTCCTCTCTCTCTCACTCCGGCTCTCCCTCTCTCTCCTGGTGTTTTCTTCTTCGCCATCTACCTCTCTTTGGCTGATCAAACTTCGACAAGTCCAGTGAGCTTCCTCCTCCTTTGACCTCCTTCTCCCTTTGTGCGGAGCTTTGCATCTTCCTCCCTATGTTGTTTTATTCAAGGTATGCTTTAATCTTGAAATCTTCATCGGTGATGCACTTAAATTTTGTGTGGTTGTATTGCAAGAATTGAATGGTTTCATTTGTATTGTACTCTAGCTCGAGCCTCTTATGTTTACTTGTATCCTTGTATATTGCTTCTGGATTTTCCTCC
>JANHAO010001993.1:0-30421 GCA_026873985.1 Saraca asoca | reverse complement strand
TGGCATAAGGCTCACGCTTGCTCTGAGGTCGCAGAGGGCTCGGTCTATGTGCATATCACCAATGGAGCAAGGGATGGAGAAACTTAAGTTTAGGTGGTAGTTTATTTTGGATAATGGCACTGCATTCTAAACTATTCTAGAAACATTAGAAATCCTAATTATGATACAATACATATTTAATAATCTAATATTCCCCCTTAAGTTAGAGCACTTGACTCTGCCTACTCTAGACTATTCTAGAAATATAAGAAATCCTAATTATGATATAATACATATTTAATAATCTAATACTCCCCCTTAAGTTGGTGCTCAAGTTGGAGCATATAGATTATATGCACCAAGCTTGTTACAAATAAACTCAATATGAGAATCCTAAGAGATTTAGTAAGAATACAAGCTAACTGGTCATTAGAATTGACATGACTAGTGACAATACAATCAGATAGCACCTTCTATTAAATAAAATGTTAGTTAATTTCTATGTGTTTGGTCCTCTCATGATAAGTTGGATTAGAGGCAATGTGAAGAGTAGCTTGATTGTCACATAACAACTTCATCTAAGAAATTTCTATGAACTTTAGCTCTTGAATGAGTTGCTTAATACATATATGCTCACATGTTACCAAAGTCATAGGGCAATACTTTGCCTTAGCACTTGACCTGGATATAACCTCCTGCTTCTCATTCTTCCTGGAGACAAGATTACCTCTAACAAGAACATAATATCTTGAAGTAAAATGTCTATCAGAGAGGAACTTGGCCTAGTCACCATTCGAATAACTAACCACTTGTATGTGGCCTTTATTCTCGTGTAACAATCCTTAACCAGGTAATACATTAATATGCCTTAGAATCCAAATGGCTGCATCTCAATAACTATCACATAGAGACTGAAGAAGCTGACTAACAACAAAGGAAATGTCTGGTGGAGTAATGGTAAAATAATTCAACTTACCCACTAATCTTTTATATGTTCCAAGATTAGCAAGAGGCTCCCCCTCTCCTAGAAGAAGTTTAGTATTAAGATCCATAGGAAAGTCTATTGGTCTGCAATCTCATATACTAGCTTCTTTAAGGATATCTAAAGTATACTTTTGCTGAGAAACAATAATTCCAGAATTGGATTGTGCAACATCAATTCTAAGAAAATATTTCAGTAAACCTAAGTCTTTGGTTTGGAAATGATTAAATAAATGTTTCTTCAATCGATCAATGTCATCAACATAAACAACTAGATAAATACATTGTCTCTATGAATTATGCTTGTTGAAAATAGTGTATGAGATTCACATCTATGTCAAATTCTTGAATAGTCCAAACCAAGCATGAAGAGATTGTTTTAAACTATAAAGAGGCATTGAAGTTTACAAACCAAACCATAACCAGACTTCACCTGAATAACAAAACCAGATGGTTGTTTCATATGAATTTCCTCTTGAAGTTCACCATAAAGAAATCCATTTTTAATGTCCAATAGTACAAAGGCCAAGAACGCATGGCAGCCATAGAAATAAACAAACTAACAGAGGACATCTTCGCAACAAGAGAAAAATGATCACAGTAGCCTTGTCCATAAACTTGTGTATACCCCTTAGTAACTAACCATGCCTTATGTCAATCAACTTGACCATCAGGAACTACTTTAAATCCAATGACAATCAATAGGCGATTTACCTAAAGGTAGAGAAACCAAATCCCAAGTATCATCAGCATGTAAAGCAGTCATTTCATCTATCATAGCCTGACACCACCCTGGATTCAAAAAATGTCACTTAAGTAGTCTTAGGAATAGAAATAATAGACAAGGTAGAGATAAAGGCATAATAGGTTGAAGACAAATGATGATAACTGAGAAAATTATAAATAGGATGAGGATTACAAGTAGAACAAGCACCTTTTCTAATGGCAATAGGAAATTGGTCTTTAGGAGGTAGGTAGTTCCATAACAGGTAGAAATACTAGAGCAGGAAGTAAGCTAGCAAGCTCCTCTGGAGAATCAAAAGAGTCTAGAGGAATGTTTGTAACAATGTGAGTATAAGACTGCTGATGATATACCTGTAGTGGCATAAAGGATGAAGTAGAGTCAAGAACAACATGATCATGATGAAGAGGAGGGGGATATTAGGAATAAGGAGAACTTCTTTCAACGAGTGATGTTGTATAGAGGTAGATGAAGAATAAAATGGAGATGACTCAAAAAAGATGACATCAACTAACATACAATACCGTTGAGTGTTTGTGGAGTAACATTTATAATCTTTTTGAATGCGAGAGTAGCTAAGAAAAATTGTCACGCCTTGACCCATGAAATGTGACCGGCATAGAAGGTCACCGTTAAGAAATCCCTTACAAGCCTGACCATGCAAAATGACATATCAAGATATACAATTACACCAATACACATTTAAATATGCACATATCCATTTTTATTGAAAATCTGGTAGAGTTTCTTCTATTTTTCAGATGTTCAAATGCAAAGCCTATACAACATCAAAAGGGTTACATGCCCACCACAACTTATACAATAATACAAAATAATAATGACCCAGAACAATACACTCTATAACCTATTAGGCACTCCATAATTAACATACATACATGCATATAATCCTATCAACTGCCTAATTTCCACCATTTATATCCTTTATACTCTGCAGGAAATATCCACTCGATCAAGGAGCAAATCCTATATCATTGTGAGGTGGAGGAATGGTAGGTGTATCCTTGGGCTCTGAAAAACATTGAAAGAAAGTAGTGAGTTTCATAGAAACTCAGTGAGTAGATAATCCCATAAAAACTAAACCTCATTTACAAATTGTGTTCAAAAGTATATATATATATATATATAGAGTCATAAAATAAACTTACTCGCTTAAACATCAAAATCCCACAATAAGTTTGGAAACTTTAATCATTAAGAAAGCAAGTAATTGAAAATATAATGTTCAATAACATGAAAATAAGCATCAAAATATGCTGCTATTAAACATATATTCGTCATGGCATAAATATAAGAGCAAGTCAATAAACTTTCTAAAATATGTATATCAATGCTCAATTAATTAAAATACTCAACTAGAATCTCAGAGGAAAATCCCCAGAGGTAACCATATATTATAAACATAACATCAAACATCATTCCAATCCATCCAACATGCCTGTAAACATCTTCATAAGCCATCCATCTTGCCTATAAAATATTCTGGTCACAAGTGCACTTGGGGTTACTAATGAATTTCTAATAGATCCAGGACCTTATCAATAAATCATCATATGGTAAAAATGGAAATCATCAATTCTAACAATGCAAATCAAGATAAAATACATAACTTTATCATGACCAATCATTTTCGTATACACATACAATTTTACAATCAAACTTTTGAAACCACATTAGTATATAAGAAAATCTCATTTTTCAAATGGGATCATAATATTTAATTTGAAAAAATTATTTCATACAACAAATGAGATTTTTCTATAAGAGAGGAGAATTATCTACTCTCCCTAGATACTCCTTAGAAGCTAGGTTAGCTAACTTGGAGAATTGAATCATTTAACCTAGTTGGATATAATTAATGTTAAAATTCACATGTGAACTTAAATTTAAGGTCCTCTCGCTCAACACACTACCAAATATTAATATTAAACTTCAATATTTAAGCTGAAATTTCAAGGTCAAATAGTAAAATCACTTACTTGAGTTTTTCAACTGAAACTCCAAGTTTTTGGTGTTGGTGTATTAAATACTTCAATAGAAGCTTCACTAAAGCAAAATAATGCAAAACAACAAGGAAGATTTCAGCTTGCTTTAGCATAGCATAGTAAGAGTTTCAAGTAAACTATCTTGGAAACTTGACATAGGTAAGCTATAAAATAAATTTGATGACTTAGAAATACTCATAAGAGTCTGAAGTATTGGTGGCCAACTCGGCTAAAGTTGGGACGCCACTGGTGTGTTGTGGAGCTAGCTAGCTTAACTAGCTGAGGAAGGAGACAAACACGCCGATGAGCTACTGTCATGTGCTGGGTGGGACACTAAAGGAAGGAAGAAGTTAGTGGGCAGCTAGAGTTAGTCAGACAACGTTGGTGTAAGGAAAAGTGAAGGTTGGCTAAAGCAGAGTAGCAAGATAGCTTTCAGTTGGAGAATAGCAGCTATTATCAGTCAAAAGGGAGACACCAAAGAAGAGGAAGCTTATCAGTTGGAGTGCGTCAGATGGCGACAGCGTCAAACAGCAACAGTTGAATGCTAAAACAAGGGAGGGTTACAGCTTAGGTGCAATGAAGAAGAAAAAGATCTACTGGAGAAATAAAAAAGAAATGGGACAAATTATAATTTTGCCCCCATTGACTTTCCACCATCTTCAAATAGGTTCTTTTGCAAAAGGGAGAAATTATGTTACAACCCTAATAAAAATTAAAAAAAAATCACTTTAGTCCTTTAGCAACATTTTTCAATTTTTTTTTTAAAGGTATTACAAACTCTTCCCCCTCAAAAAAAGAATTTGTCCTTGAATTCTAAAAACATAATTATAAGAAATGAAGATTAGTACCATTAGATCATTCGAATAACTGGGGGTGTTTACTCATCATGAGGGACTTAGGCTCCCAAGTCATTTTTTTCCCCATGGTTCTCCCACAGGACATTCACCTATGGATATTCTTTAGAGCAAAGCTTCCTTGCTTGATGATCAACTGAAGCCATTGAATGCTCCTCATAGGTAAGATGGCTATCCAATTCAACTAGAACTTAAGGAAGGATATGAGTTGGATCTGGCACGTTTCTTCAACATCAATACATGAAAAACAGGATGAATAATTTCTAGTTCTAAAGGTAAATCCAAGCTGTATGCCATAGCAACAATTCTTCTCTCCATAGCAAATGGGCTTATATACCAAGGATTCAACTTTCCCTTCTTGCCAAATCTCATTATTCCTTTCAGAGACGATACTTTCAAGAATACTTGATCACCTACTTGAAATTTCAAGTCCCTTTCTCTCTTATCATCATAGGATTTTTGGCGACATTGAGCTGTTAATAGCTTCTCTTGAATGATTTTCAACTTTTCATTTGTATCTTGCACTAGGTCCTAGCCTAATAACTTTGCTTCTCCTGCTTCAAACCATCTGATTGGAGATCTTTACTTCCTCCCATACAATGCTTCAAAAGAAGCCATTTGAATGGTAGAATAGTAGCTATTGTTATAAGCAAATTTAATCAAAGGTAAGTATTTCTTCCAGCTACCTTTAAATTCCAACACACAAGCCTAAAGCATGTCCTCTAAGACTTGAATGGTCATTTTAGATTGACCATCAATTTGGGGGTGAAAAGCCATGTTGAAATGAAGTTATGACCCCAAAGCTTTTTGAAAAGATCTCCAAAATTGAGTGGTGAACTACGTACCTCGATCTGATATAATTAACAATGGAACTCCATGTATAGAGATTATTCGATCTAGGTACACCTGGACATATTGAGAAGTTGAGTAAGTCATCTTCACTGGGAGAAAATGGGCACTCTTGGTCAAATGACCTACAACCACCTAAATTAAATCATAACCTTTTGGAGTTCTTGGCAGCTCTATGATAAAATCCATAGTCACTCTCCCCTATTTCCATTTAGGAATTTCTATATTCCAATGTAGGCCTACAGGTCTTTGGTGTTCAACTTTTACTTGTTAGCATGTGAGACATTGAGAAACAAAATTTGCTATGTCTCGTTCCATTCCTTCCCACTAATAACCTGTTTTAAGATCCTAATACATTTTATTGCTACTAGGATGCATCGCATAAGAAGATAACTGAGCCATTGTCACAGATTAAGAACTTCTGGTACCCATACGCGACCATGATAAACCAAGGTTCCCTTACTATCTCTTGACAAACCAACATTTGGTTCTTTCTCCATTCTTTCCAGCAATCTATTAATGCCCACATCTTGAGCCTGTGTAGCTACAATTTAATCAACCAAGGGGAACTACACTTGTACATGAGCCACAAATATCCCTAGTTCTGCTATTTGTAATTCAACTCTATAAGTTTCTACCTTATGCACCTCTTGGACAATCAATCTCCTGTACACCTCCTTGTGAGCTAGGCTCCCTGTTGATTTCTTGCTCAAGGCATTGGCTACTACATTGGCCTTACTTGCATGATACAAAATAGAAAAATCATAATCTTTCACCAATTCTATCCACTGGCGTTGCCTTAAGTTCAAGTCTTTCTGCTTAAAGATATACTTTAAGCTTTTATGATCCATGTAAATTTCACATTTCTCACCATACAGATAATGGCACCAAATCTTCAAGGCAAATACCATAGCAGCATTCTCCATATCATGAATAGGATAGTTCTATTGATGCTTCTTGAATTGCCTTGATGCATAGACAATGACTCTACCTTGCTGCATCTAAACACACCCAAGACTAATTCTAGAGGCATCACAATATATGGTATAGTTACTTCCTATGTATATCACTAGGTATTGTTTCTTAGATGATAGAATCATTTGTCCTTTATATAGTGGGACTTTATTCATTCTTCTGCCATTGCAAAGCTTTACAATTGTAGGGAAATCTCTATCCATGGTGTTAGCATCCATTGTGGTGATCCAAGGTGACACATTTGTGAAACTAACTAGGTCAGGCCCTATATTTCTAGTTGAGCATGAAACAAAAACACCCTTTTTGTATTGCCCCCAAATGCTACAATAGCTAAGTCATCCCTATAATAAGAGGAAACTCCACCACCCAAAGAGATGGAAAAAAACATTGAACCTATCAACAATGGCCCTATCAATTGCTTGTAGAATGTCTGAATTGAAACACCCACCAGTCTAGCACACTTTGTAAGCTACAATTCTTGCTCCTGGTGCCATCCCTCTAGCTATCCTATAAGCAAAGCCCAAAAGACTAGCTCCATGTATAGGAGAGCCAGTAATTGTGCCTGCAATGTAAGTGCCATGGCTATCTTGATCTCTAGGTGATTCGTACTCCATTTTCTCATTGATTTTTTTTTGTTGTTGCTTCATATCCATGGTAGAAAACCCTTTCCCCCATAATTCTTCTATTATAGTGTTGCTTTTTGAACCCCTTGCCAGTCTCACAGGCACTTTTCCAGTGAAAAGGTATAGGTCTCATGTATGTATCATTGATGCTTTCACTTGCTTACCATATCCTAGTGTCTAGAACTCCTATTATAAAATTAATGGCTAGCTAGATTTTCAGGCCAGATGTTCTTAGTACTCTTTGCTAGTTCAGAAATAAAGAACATGGGGCTTCTTATGGTATGTAGCTAATATTTTGTGTCAAGGAAAATGGCTACTACACCATCTTCTTCTTCCAGCTTCTTAGCTTCTTTTGGGCTTAATCTAGCTGTAACTCCATGAAATGCAACCTGGTAATTGTAGATTATTCTTTCTTATTCTTCTAAAGATGTTATGGAAAATATTATTAATTTCACTTTTGATAAATCCCAATCAAGGTGATTAGAGAAACTTTCTAGCATTGTTGACTTATCCATTTGAATGATGTAAGTCTTCTAGCAAATTGGGCATTTGCAGAGAAGACTATGATGAAGAAAACATAGCAAGTTAGGATGAAAGCCAACTTCTCCATTAAATTTCTAACCATCTTAAGTGATCAGAAGGTAAAATTTATGTTAAAAAGTGTATGGTTTGAAAGAGAAGAAGATGGAGAAAAAATTTACAAGGGTTTGAAAGAGAAGAAGATGGAGAGAAAATTTATGTTAAAGAGAAAGGAGACAGTGACCACCATTATTGTACCATCCTACAGATACAATAAAGATGGGTTCAAACTACTCCTTATGTTATTAGTGAATACATTTTAAGTTATGTATATCTTCCTTTTTCTAATCTCAAAAATAACAACAGCCCCTTTCTAAGTTCCATCTCTACTTTACTTCAATATCCCCAAACAAATCACTCCAGAACCCTACCACTCTCCAGATCTACACCGGAAAGGCAGTTAGAACAATGGTGGCTCCTTTAGAGATTGAATCACATTGATTGATTTTATAGAACAAAAAGGACCGTGAGATAAAGCAAAACAGAAAATGGGGAAGCTAGATAGGGAATTTGGTTTAGGCAAGGTCCCAATACATTTATATACATAGGATTGAAAGATTTAGGTAATACAGAGATTATCAATATATTCATGGTGTGGGCATTAGCATATCCTTATTTATGTGTCGTGCTCTTGGGTGCACTAACATAAACTCGATATGCCTATCCCAATTTGGTAGTTAGATACCTCTATCATGCGTCTAAACCCTAGACCATACTCTGATACCAACTTTGTCATGCCTTAATCCATGGAATGTGACTAACATAGAAGGTCATTATTAGGAAACCACCTACACGCCTGACCATGCAAAATGACATATCAAGACATAAAATTACACCAATACACATTTAAATATGCACATATCCATTTTTACTGAAAATTTGGCAAAGTTTCCTTTGTTTTTTGGATGTCTGGGCACAAGGCCTATACAACAACAAAATGCCTAAATGCCCACCATAACCTATACAGTAATATAAAATAACAATGGCCTAGAACAATACAATCTATAACCCCTACTTGGCACTCCACAATTAACATACATCCATGCATATAATCCTACTAACTGCCATTGATTTCCACCATTTATATACCTTTACACTCCACTGGAAAGACCTACTCAATCAAGAAGTAGATCCTATATCATTGTGAGATGGAGGAATGGTAGGTGTATCCTTGGGCTCTGAAAAACATTGAAAGAGAGGAGTGAGTTTCATAGAAACTCAGTGAGTAGACAATCCCATAAAAATCAAACTTCATTTATGAATCATGTTCAAAAGTATATATATATATATATATAGCCATAAAAATAAACTTATCCACTTAAACATCAAAATCCCACAATAAGTTTGAAAGCTTCAATCATCAAGAAAGCAAGTAATTGAAAATATAATGTTCACTAACATGAAAATAAGCATCAAAATATGTTATTATGAAACATATATTCATCATGGTGTAAATATAAGAGGAAGTCAATAAACTATCTAAAATATGTATATCAATGCTCAATTAATTAAAACACTCAACTGAAATTCCAGAGGAAAATCCCTAGAGATAACAATACATCATAAACATAACATCATAACATCATCCCAATCTATCCAACATGCATGTAAACATCATCATAATCCATCCATCTCACTTGTAAAATATTCTAGTCACAAGTGCACTTGGGATTACCAGTGAATTTCTAATGGATCCTGGACTTCATTAATAAATCATCATATAGTAAAATGGAAATCATCAATTCCAACAATGCAAATCAAGATAAAATACATAACTTTATCACAACCAATCATTTTCATATACATATACAATTTTACAATCAAACTTTCGAAACCATGTTAGTATATAAGAAAATCCCATTTTTCAAAAGAAGTCATAATATTTCATTTGAAAAAATTATTTCGTACTATAAATAGGATTTTTCTATAAGAGAGGAGGATTATCCACTCACTTTAGACACTCCTTAGAAGCTAGATTAACTAACTTGGAGAATTGAATCACTCAACTTAGTTGGATATAATCAATGTTAAAATTCACATTTGAACTTAAATTTGAGGTCCTCTCACTCAGCATACTACTAAATATTAATATTAGACTCCAATATTTAAGCTAAACTTTCAAGGTCAAATAGCAAAATCACCTACTTGAGTTTTTTAGTTGAAACTCCAAATTTTTTGTGTTGGTATGCTAGATCCTTCAATAGAAGCTTCACTAAAGCAAAATAATGCAAAACAACAAAGAAAATTTCAGCTTGCTTCAGCGTAGCATAGTGATTTTTTTAGGTAAACTATCTTGAAAACTTGATGTAAGTAAGCTATAAAATAATGTGATGATTTAAGAATATTCACCAAAGTTTGACATACAGGTAGCCAGTTGGGATGCCACTGGTGTGCCGATGGAGGTAGCTAGCTGAACTAGTTAAGGAAGGAGACAAATGTGCCAATGAGTTGTTGCCATGAGCTAGGTGGGGCACCGGAGGAAGAAAGAAGGTAGCCGACAGTCTAAAACTAGGCAGACAATGTCGATGCAAGAAGAAGTGAAGGCTGGCTAAAGTAGAGCAAGAGAAAAGCAGCTATCATTGGCTGAAAGGGAGATGCCAAAAAAAAGGAAGCTCATTGATTAGAGTGTGTCAGACGATGGTCAGTCGAAGAATGCTAAAATAGGGGAAGGTTTCAGCTCGGGGTCCAATAAAGAAGAAAAAGAGTTGCTATAGAGTTTATACTAAAAAAGAAATGGGGTAAATTAAAAATTTTGCCCCATTGACTTTCCATCATCATCAAATAGGTCCTTTTTCAAAAGGGAGAAATTACATTACGACCTCGACAAAAATTTAAAAAAAAAATCATTTCAATCCCTCAGTAACATTTTTCAAAATTTTTTTAAAGGTATTATAGATGCACTTGATAGACTTAGTTGATAATATATCCTAATCCAGAGGTCATGTTATGAACAAAGCAAACACAACCAAAAACATGAAGAGGAAAGTCATACAATGACTAATCAAGAAATAATATAGAATAAGGAATTTTATGCTAAAGAATGGAAAAAGGTATTTTGTTGATGAGATAACATGATGTAATTGCAAAATCACCCTAAAACAAAAAGGAACATTATGATGTAACAAAAGATTCCAATAGTGTCAACTAAATGTCTATTTTTAAATTCGCCAACCCCATTTGGTTGAGGTGTATATGCACAAGATGATTAATGTAAAATTTCATTAGGAGACATAAATTGATTAAATCCTATGGAAAAAAATGCTCAAGAGTATTGTCACTTCAAAAGATTTGAATAGTGATATTGAATTGTGCTTTAACTTCAACACAAAAAAAATTAAAAAATGGAAAGCAATTTTGAATGACTTTTCATTAAATATAACTAAGTGCAATGTGAATGATCATTAATAAAGTTACAAAGCACTGAAAACTAGAAACTGACGTGACTCGACTAGGACCCTAAACATTATAATGAACTAAACCAAATAGGGATGTAGCCTAATTATTGATACACTTAGGAAATGAAGTTCTAGACTATTTACTTAGTTGACATATCTCACAATTGAAACTTGACAGATTGGAAAGACTTGGAACCATTTTCTAAAACTTGGACAAAATAGGATGGCCCAGATGGTTGTGAAGAATAGCTAGAGATTTAGTAGTAGTGCAAGCAATAGAAAGAAAGGAAAGATGGTAAAATCCCTGTAACTCACGTCTTGTGCCAATCACCTATCTTGTATAATGGTCCTGGATAAGAATAGAGTTATGATTAAAGGTGATAGAATAATTCAAAGTAGAGTAAATTTAGTAATAAAAATGAGATTAAAAGGACAATTAGGAATGCACAAAATAGAGTCCAAAGGTAAGGAGGGTGGTGGTGTTGCACTACTTACAACTATTATAACTTGTTTAGAGCCATTAGCCAAAGTGATAGAAGATAAAGATGTTGATTGAGCAAAATGAGAAAGTAAAACAGAATTACCAAAAATATGATTACAGGCACCTGAATCAAGTACCTAAGGTCCAAGAGGAAAGCATTGAGTAAGACAAGTAGTATGATTACCAGAGTAGACTATAGATACAACTGATGAGGATGATTAATGTGATGCTCAATACCTTAGATAATCATCATAATCAACTTTTGTTGACGGTGGAATTTGGTTCGTGTGGGGAGCCCAAATTCCTGTCAACGGGTGTGTGTAGTTTGTGTGCCCTAAGCTATTTCCTGATCTAAAAGGGGGTACAGACTGGAAGATGATGAAGGTGGCGAAGAGGAAGAAGGATGACAGAGGCGTATTATGTTTAACGTGGTTCGGCTAAATCCATGCAGTACCGGATCCTACGTTTACGGTAGAGTTTTTATTTCCCTCTTTTAACAGTGCATTCCTATTTATAGAGGGAAGGAGAGTTACATATATTAATTACAAACTATAATTGTGTTACATTAAGAAATAAATGTGAAAGACAAATAAACTCCTGCAATTTGGCTATTGCAGGCTTCTTTCTGTGGGGTGGGCCCCTCTTGTGGTTGTAGACTACCATCTGTATGTGTCTGTCTCGTGGTCTCGTATTGTCGAGCGAGATGTCTGTCCTTACAAGCTGGATTCCTTAGCTCGGGGCGTTGTGGAGGTCATTTAGCGATCTCATTGCTATAGTTGTAGCATAGCGAGCTTGAGCAAGATGGTCGACTGCTTAGTGAGCTGGCCTCATGATGATCTTGTTGTGTCATCTTCTAGTGATGAGCGATGTGGATCTCGCTGGGCATCCTCAACGAGCTGGGTGTCTTAGCCTTTGCGGGGCTCATGCTTGTCTCATTCTTCGAGATCGATTTTCACCTATAACATAAGCCCCCAACTCTCGATTCGCTTTGCAAAATGGGAGTTACAATTTTTTTAAGGCTTTGTTCGTATCTCTGGTCAGATAGTCAGAGTCCTTGCTTGACCAGACTGTCATTTCAGACTTCTTTTCTGTCTATTCATTTTGCTTTAGGCCATGCTTTCTTCTGTTCATAATTTTCGATCATTGGCGTGGCACTGTCGTTTGTTTTAGGTCGTTAGATTAAGATCACCCAGATGTCTTCTAGATTCTTTGATGGATTGGGTTGGTCTTTTTATACCCTAAGGGTCTTCTTCTTTTTCCTCAAAGGAGTTTAATGGAAGTGGCTATTGAGCCCCCTGTGTTTTCGGTGTCTTGGCTTTCGGTGAAACTTGTTGAGGCATGGATGGCCTGTTGCAGAGTGTTGGGAGGTATAGATAGCTTGTTGCACGTGGCTTTACCATAGGATCCATCTGGCGGGCTCTTGGGGATTCTTGTGCTGATCTTGGATTATCTTCCCCGGCTCCTTCCATAGAATCCAACATCGCTAGCTAGGCTCTTGGTGCTTTTTTGGATTGCACTGCATCTATTCCACGAGGAACCGTCGACTGGGTAGGGAAGACTATAGGAGTGGAGTTGCTGGTCTTCCTGCTGTGGGAGTTTGCCTCCTTGTATAGCTGGCTCTTCACATTCTTGCTGGAATGGTAGTATTAGGCTTTCAAGCTTTCGCCTTTGTTTCTGCATTTCTTCTTCTTCTTTTGCCTCGTTGAGGCTTTTTAGTGTAAGAGCTCTTTTGTGTAGCTTCTGAAAGTTGTATCAGATGCTTCGTGTACCATCATTTGTATATTTCTGATGATTGATGAAATATCTTCTAACCAATCAGCTGTGCTTTTAACTTTCCACTTTTCACTTGGTTACCTCCGGCGAGTAAGAATTAGGTCCCATGCAAGCTGTGACCGATAAGGGCTTATACATGAGCTATGATTCTCTGACCACATGTTAGCTATGGATGTCTATGTTGCATGAGAGCTACAACGAGTTTATTTTTGCATCCTTGTAGCAATCCTATTGCTCAATCTCATAGCAATCTTGTTGCTTAGTGAGGCAGCAAGCCCATTGCTCAACGAGGTAGCAAGCTTGTTACTTAGCCTCGCAGCAAGCTCGTTGCTAAGCGAGATAGCAATCTTGTTGCTGAGCCCCATAGCAATCTTGTTGCTCAGCCTCACAATAATCTTGTTGCTCAATGGTAAAGGAATTTGCACTCTTGGTCCTAGTTTGTGGGATATGGTTTGCTCTGGATGTATCAACGGGATAGGCCTCACGCCGTCTTACCCCCGGATGAATCCTTGCAATGGTGGAGTGAAAACTTACTATCTGAAAAATGCTTTTTTGGCCAATTGACTGTGAATTACATTGATTCATACAACTTTGAGATTGTCATTGATTTTAATAAAATGTTACAAGATTAGAATATGGTTCTGATGGAGGGCTCTGGCTCTTGGCTTGTGATTCACTGAGCTTGTTAAGCCCGCTACTCAGACGGTTTTATCACATAATCCTGTAGTTAGCCTCTTCTGATGAGATCTTCAATGGCATCTTTTAGCGGCCAACATTTTGAGGTGGTGTGTCCAGCCATATTGTGGTAAGCACAGAATCTGCTTGGATCTCTGGACTTGGTGGGTGCCCTCATTGGCCTGGGCCTCCCAAAGTCTTTATTGTGCCTTTCCGCGACAAAAATTTTATCATGTGTGTCTGACAAGATGCTGTAACTTTCGAAGCGACTTCCAGGTTGTTGGGGCTTTGCCTTCTTCACGAGCTGAGGAGTGGGGTCATGACTATGACTTTCACTGTTCCTCTTTTTGTTTGTGGTGGGACCACTGGTGTCCGCTTTTTGTCTGGGTTCCTCCATTCCAAAGGTTTCTTCCCATCTTATTTGTTTGATAGCTCGCTTATAAAATTCAATGAGGTCTTGAGCTGGGGACTTGTAGAGGCTTCTGTATAGCTTTTCGTCTTTGTGAAGTCCCACCGAGATGGCTATTAAGAGGCTTTCCTTCGAAGGATTCTCTATGGAGTTGGCTTCATGCCTGAATCTGGCTATGTAATCTTTCAACGATTCATTCTTGCACTAGAAAATCATTACGAGATGGCAAGGAGGCACGAGCTACCTCTTCAGAGCTCGATATTGGTCAATGAATTCTCTTTAGCATTCTTCACAGCTGCTGACGCTACAAGTCGAGAGGTGTCTGAACCATGCCCTAGATGTTCCTCCTAATGTGGCCGAAAAGACATAGCATTTCACCAGGGGGTCAGTTGTTTGAAGGTCCATTTAGACGTTAAACGCATATAGGTGGTCACTCGAGTCACTGTTCCCATCATACAGTGGGATCGTGGGCACTTTAAATTTCTGTGGGAGAGGCTACATCTCGATCTCCACAGAAAATGATGAGCTTTTCTCGTAGTGAGGTTGATTACTTTGAGGCTGTGGGCATTCTTCTAACCTTTTAAGCCTTTGGAGGACTTCCTCCATTATCAGGTTCTATGTTTCAGGCTGAGGGATGAAGCTTTCTGCTCATTGCGAGCCCCCCAATTGTTGACTGTCACAATCTTCATGAGTTTCCCTCTGAGCCTCTTTACGAAGCTGCTAGAGTTACATAATGATCTCTTCTTGTCTTTGTGCATTTTGGGCTTGCGCCTATACCAGTGCTTTAATAGTTTCAGCCAACTCTTTTACCGTATTTTCAAATGTCGATTAGGGCTGGCTGGATGTTTGTGCCTCTTTAGTTTTAGGGACAGCAGTGGAATGCTAGTGAGCCCCCACGACAAGAGCGTCCGTTGGTTGGAGGACTGGAGTGGTTGAACTTCGAGTGGTTCTACCTCTTGCCATTGTAACTGCAGTGGCGAATGCATCGGGAAAATAGATATAGGAAACAGATGGCCCTCCTTCTAGTGCCAAAAATGTTGACGGTAGAATTTGGTTCGTGTGGGGAGCCCAAATTCCTATCAATGGGTATGTGTAGTTCGTGTGCCCAAAGTTGTTTCCTGATCTACAAGGGGGTGCAGACTAGAAGATGATGAATGTGGCGAAGAGGAAGAAGGATGGCAGAGGCGTATTATGTTTAATGTGATTCGACTAAATCCGGGTGGTACCAGAGCTTACATCCATAGTGGAGCTTTATTAATATTTGAAAAGAGATTTTTATAGAGTTTTAGCATACAAGTTATCCGGCCTCTTCCCTCTTTTAACAGTGCATTCCTATTTATAGAGAGAAGGAGAGTTACATACATTAATTACAAGCTACAGTTGTATTACATCAAGAAATAAATGTGAAAGATAAATAAACTCCTGCAATTTAACTGTTGCAGGCTTCTTTCTATGGGGTGGGCCCCTCTTGTCGGTTATAGACTACCATCTATATGTGTCTGTCTCGTGGTCTCGTATTGTTGAGCGAGATGTCTGTCCTCACGAGCTGGATTCCTTAGCTCGAGGGCTTTGTAGAGGTCACTTAGCGAGCTCGTTGCTGTCACTATAGCGTAGCAAGCTCGAGCAAGATGGTCGACTGCTTAGCGAGCTGGCCTCATGATAACTTCATTGTGTCGTCTTCTAGCAATGAGCGAGGTGGATCTCGTTGAGCATCCTCAGCAAGCTAGGTGACTTAGCCTCTACCAGGCCCGTGTTTATCTCATTCTTCGAGACCGATTTTCACCTATAACAACTTTAGTGAGATGAACAAATTCTATGAGTGTCTAGTAGAAAGATAAAGATAACATATGAAAAATATTGGTTATCTTATTTTAAATAGAAGTACATGTGTGTATATATATATATATATATATATATATATATACTAGATAGGCTGTGCTGACTAAATCCTGATTAGGCCCTGAGCTGACTAGACTCTGACTACTTTAAACTATTCTGGAAACATAAAATATCCTAAATATGATACAATACATATTTACATAATCCAATGACATTATATATTTATTTATTTATTAATTTTTAGTCATTTATGTTCCATTAATGGGCATAGGTCAAATATGTAATGATATGTAGGTTTTTTTTATCATTTTTAACTTTGTAAAAAAAAAAAGCATTAAAAATAGTATAATATTAGGAAAAAAAACATTGAAAATAAGATTTATTATTAATTAGAAAATGTACTTTTAATTGACCAAAAGAAGAAGGATAAATTAGAAAAAAAAATTGAAAATTCTATTCCAATAAGTTATACATTACTTGGAGTAACTTATTAAAAAAAAAATTTTTCTAAACACCTTTAAAATATCAAAAAAAAGTTATTTGACTATGTCAAAAAGCTAAAAACTAATTTTTTAAATGTGCCAAACACACTTGATTTATATATATATATATATATATAGTTGAATGCAAGACATCACAAAATACTAAATGATGACTTTATGTTTGATGGATGATTAGGGTACGAAGAGGTCATATGGTTCTGCACTAAAAACTCGTGTTTCCTTCAAGAAAGCAAAATCCATTATTCCTCGAAGGACAGGTGAAGCTCTCATGTATGCTTTGCATCTTATCAATCCAAGTTCTTGATAATAGGTCCTAGCCCCACATGTGTCTTTAAAACAAACAAGCGATTTCTTCTATGCATGATGAGTGTGATTTTCTAGGCTACAGTGATTTTAGAACTTCCAATTATACACCAATAATGTTACTGATTTTTGTTTAATGAATAATGCATTCCGTGTTGCAATAAAGGTGATGTTCAGCAACTCCTCACCCTTCAAAGGAGGCAGCCAGAAAGACTTCTAATAGTCAAATTTAGGTTCAAACTCCCTAGTCCTGTAAATCTTGTAGTAAATATGATTCAGACATCCCCAAATCTATTTTTTTTTTTCTTCTCCAATCTGAATTATGACTGACTCATTTGTTGCTATGAACAGGACTTTCACCTCTAAAGCTGATTTGCCGCAACATTCAAAGGCCAAGCATGAAGGTTAGTGATGACGCAAATTTTCAAATAATTTTAGTCTAGTATGATTTTCTACAAATATTTTCAGTGGGAATGGTATGGATATTGGCTTTAGTAATTTGGCAAAGTAAACATTGGAGAGGTTAAGATGCAACGTGCTTGGCAAGTTTGTTTGACATTGCTGAGTGCTTGTTATCAATTCGATTTTTTTTTTTAAAATTTAATTTCAGTTTTGTTTGGATTAAGTTTTGCTTGTATATAAACTTATACACGAGCATGTGGAAAGAATTAAAAATTTTTTGTTATGAGTTTGTCAAGCTAATTATACAATTTATGTAAATTACAATATTCGAAAATCTATGTAGAAATGGGACAAAATTGCCATTGGAATACAAATCCCGTATTACATATGATTTTTTCACTCCAATATATATATATATATATATTAACTATTAAAGAAAAATATATTGACTTTTTTTTTAAGGATGTGAAAATTACATTATTCTTTTATTTAATTAAAAATCTTACACATTATTCCAATTAAGCATATTTCAATAAAAATATTTTTTAAATATTTGCTTATGGGAAAAAAAATTAGAAGTTTTAAATAAAATAATGTTTACTCACAAAATTAGAGCAACTCTTTATGAAATCTAATTAGAAACTATGGCAGTTTTTTAGCTTATTTGTTATATGTCACTTTTTATTTATTTATTAGATGTGAATAAGAAATTTTAAGATTTTTTTATTAGAATATGAATTTTTTTTATTTTTATTTGATTTCTCAAATACGAATGTGATTTTTTAAAAAAATTATTTTTAAGATATGGATTTCATTTTTTTTAATAGAAACAATTTTTTTTATTATAAGTCAAATTTTGTTTGATTTTCATTACCTAATAAAATTATATATTGATAAAATTATTATTGTTGTGAACAATATTGTTTTTTTAAGCACATTCTATAAAAAAAAATATTAGACTTATTTTCAACACAAGAGAAGATTTAAATCATATAGATATATATTTGATATTAATCCATTATGTCATGATCCAATTTTTTTCTGATCATGATTGGTGTAATATCAATTTTTGATTAATAGTCACCAGCCTTTAATCTATTTCTATTATTCACTTCTGCTCACACTTATTTCAATATTTCCTACTAACATTTACTTAAACCTAATTGGTTGATAAGAGCATCATAGCTCAAGGACAAAGAAAGAAACTTTGATATATAAACCTGTTTTATAATGTATAGGGGCAGCATGGTGCATGTCGGTTCACATATTCGTTCAACAAACATGCACTCCTAAAAGATTCTTTATTGTAGTGGTAGTTACATTCGTAATGACTTTTATGAAGTTATTACCCATCCTTACATTTCTAAGGTGGGTTAACAATAGTTTCTTGAGAATATGAAAAAAAAATTCACAGAAGAGTGAGTTTGGGGCTCAATGAGATAAATCTGCACTTAACTTATGAATTCAATGACATTCAGCCATACATGTATACATCTTATCATTAGAGAGTATAATTTATGTCAGAGTTAACAAACACATCATAAAGATCTAGAGGACCAACCACTTAGTGATATCACAACACATTCTTATTATCACATTATAAAGAATCATGTTTCTTTTAATATTTCATGGAAATCAACTTTCACATATATTCATATCATATTGTCTTATTGTAACATTATCAATTCATGCATCAATAAAATAAACATTAACAATAAAAATCCTCCTTGTTACTCCTTTTCAACCTTATACCACACAAACTCAACATTTTCCTTCCAGGCACCCTCCTTATACCACTCACTACATTTGAAACATGCATATCCAGGATCTGGTTCATATATCTCATCTCATCCCATCAACACATTTCATTCTCATCATTGGCTATCCCATGTCTTATAGGGAAATTTTCAAGCATCTCAATAGTATATGTTCTCATCACAATCATACCACATAATTTGTTTTCCATTACCATCATAATTATACATTTTCATCACAGTATCATGATATCCATCATTCACATTTTATCATCATTGTATATCATAATTTTTTACCATTATACATCACATATCTTACTTACAATGGTCACATTCCATCACATTATAACCATACGTAGTCCTTGATACATTAACATAACAAGCATCATAATTATTTTCATAACATCAATGCATAGATAATACCAAACTAATTCTCATGTTGTCACCATTATAACCACACATTCTCTATAATACTACTATAAGGATTATCTACGTTACTACTATAACATTTATATGAAAACATTTACTAGATTGATTAATATTAGTTCGATAGTTCTTATTTAGGATTTTTTTATCTATTATATTCAATTCGTTTATATTTCATATGAGTTTAGATCCAAAGGGATAAGGGATGTCTCAGAGAGAAAGAAATTTGAACTGAAAAGAGTAAAAATTCTAGAAATGAAATCAGAATCATAAGCATGATCGGGCTTGAATTTTGAGTAGAATCATGAGAATCAACTATGAAAGGTTTGATTCAACTTGAGGAAAGGCAGTTCAATTTGCAAGTATGCTCAGTAAATTCTGTAAACTTTCAGGAACTCTAAAATTTACACACAATTAGGATCGCTATCAAAATCAAAGAACAAGGTATGAAAGATCGATTCGAATCACACAAATCTAGTTCAAATTCTGATTTGGATCACAAGAACAAAATGGTTAGGTTTCTACGAGCATGATTGCAAGTTTAGTTCAAAAGGCTGTGATTTGACTCGTACAAGCAGGAATCTGCATGAAAACAACAGAAAAATAGGGCAAACAATTTCCAGTTCAACCTTACACTATTGGATGTCAAATCAACATGTTTTGAGAGCATAAACATGCATGTAACTCAACTATTCCAACAGAAAACTAATCATTATATCCTCAAATACATTCAGCCTCAAGCTTTGCCACATAATCACAAGAAACCCATTTCATCAACTTGCACCAATAACCCATAGATCATAAGCAAGAATCACACTATAATTTACAAGATAGGTAAGAATCACTCGTTTAGCAACCAGAAACAAGAAATCACAACTAGTTCCACCAAGGTCTTCAATATTCTTCATGAACTAAGAAAAAGAGCACAATTAGCTTCTTAGATTTTCAAGATTTTTCTTCCATCAAACAATTAAATACCAATAGCTTAGAAACAAGCTAGATGTACAAGATTTAAGCTCTAAAACACCAACAAAAAAAAAATCAAGTTGATTCATAGGTTGAATAGTGATGTGAATAGTATCAGTAGATTTCAAAAATTCATAGCTCAAATTTTACTACATAAATCAGCAAGATCTTGATATTAATTTAAAGAAGAAGAAGGGAGGACTCAACTGTAAAAATAAAGGAAAATAATATAGAAGAATGAAGGCTCACCTAAAGAGAGAGAAGGAAAGCTTGTAGAGAGAGAAGATTAGCTTGTTAAAAAAAGGTGAGTATTTAGCTTTCAACTAGAAATTGATTCCTATGATTGAAGTTATATACTTTATAACATAGGCCTCATCCACACAAGTAATGAACCACAGGCTTTTAATAATATGGCCATGATTTGTCATTAGTGTGACTATTTCCAATATAGAAAGAAAAAGAAAAAGCAAATCCACTAAGAAATACTTGAAACTATAAAAGGCTTTCTACATATATATATATATTGTCCAAAACAATGATTTTTATTAGCTGTAGTAAAGAAAGAAACTCCATAGAAGTTGAAATGTGAAGAAATAGATATGTCTAGATACTTTATTATAGGGATAAAGCATCTAAATGATAGATGAAGAGCCATAAAGATCAATTAGAGAGGTTTTAGGTCGATACAACAAGAACTGCTTACTTAATATTATGATAGAAATGTATTATGATATACAAAGTTAGGAATCCGCTTAAGTAATAAAGTTGATCCCCTAAAATTTGGAGTAGATGTGTAATATCAGATCCCAAAGATAGTGAGTCTTTTCTTTCTTATGAAGAAAGAAAAGTCTTTTTCAAAGATTCTATAGATTTCTATATCATATATGGGAAGTATATAATATATAAAAAACAAGATAGTTACCTTTCAGAAAATTTGAATTCGAATAAGAGTGGAAATGTTGATGCTTCATTCTTTGAAAGGTAAGAGTAGAAAATAGATTCCATTTTGTATTAATAAAAATTCAAGTTTGAAATTCATGAAATTTAACACCCCTGTTCTTTGGTTAACTCGCAAAAAAATGGAACAAATCAAACCTATTCTATAAAAAATCTCATTCAATTAGATATGGTCTATGATCCATTAAAAAAAATAGGACACCAAAAGAATTGACTAGTGAGCCGTATGAGGCAGGAAACTCTCTAGTTCTAAGGGAAAGAGTTTACTCACATATTCTGATCGTGGAGAACAGACCATTCGACAAGGAGATTCTAAAATTGTAGAGGCTTGGTTCGATCAAGCCACTAAGTACTGAAAAATAGCTATAGCCCTTATGCCTGATAATTATCTTGAAGTACAAAATTGGTTGAAGATCATAGGGCATTTCGAATAAGAACAGCTTGTCTATTTTATTCAAATTTTATTGTAATATTCTATTTCATTTTTAGAATAGTATTAGTATTATTAGATTAAGAATTTTTTTCTATTTTGATTTTTTATTTATTATAATTAATTGTTTGTTGTCTCTATCCCATAGAAAATGGATCATTTCTCTAGGAACAACTAATCTAAGAATTTCATTATGTCCCTTCTAAGATTATTCTATTTCGTTTGGCATTTTGTCAATATAAACAATAAAGGAAGATAGTAGAGAATTCTTTTTTTTTTCCTGCTATTCAAACTAATAAAAGAGATCTTTGAATGACTAAAGACTAAATTCAAAATTAAATAAAATTAAATATAAATATCGATATGTTTACTAATGCCAATAGTTTCTCATGTGATTTGAAATCAAGTACATATTTTATATCTTCTGACATAAAATGAAATGAAAGTTGTTACATCTATGAACTTCAAATTGAGATATGAATACACTAGTTTGCACAAAAAATTGTTTAACTTCAATTCAAAGTCCAAAAAAGGTTTTATAAGATTAAAAAGGTCCATTGAGTGCCTCACATTATGTCATAATAGATCTGAACACTTCCCCGAATTGACTTCCAAATCATAATTGTTCTAGTGAATAATTAAAGAAAATAGATAGGTAGGAGATCAAAGAGAAAGAAACTAAATAGAAACAATTCTCATAAGTTCACTAATTATTTTCTATGTTGGCAGGTCTCTTTGCATGTGTTGTTTGAAAAAAGAAGGACTTAATGATTATTTGTTTGTCAGAACTAGAAGTAAAAATTTTGGTAGATAGGGATCCTATAGAAACTTTTTTCGAGGAATGGGCCAAACCCAGTCATTTTTTCAAGAACAATAGCTAAAGGACTTGATACTAGTGTTGCATGAAGCAATCGGATGGCTGAAGAAACAGAAGAAAAGAACCAATGAAGGAAGGGCAAAATGGGAAAAGAAAAAATCAACTTGAATCTTGATTGTCCTTTTAAAGAACTTTTCTATTTCTTCCACTTTAAGTCCAAAATTGGCACACTTATTGAATGCTAGCGGTCATAAAATTTTAACACAAGTTAACTAAGCCATAAACCTTCATAACTACTATAATTTCACACTTATCGGGAACTTGTAGCCTTAGTTTTGATCTTTCTAAATATTTTCAAAAAATGAATTCTTGAAAATATAAATTTTGCTCCATAAGCATCTGAATTGGAAATTTTGACCTTCATAGATTTCGACCTTCATAGGACTCCTAAAATTTACATAATCCATTTCCATTATGGCTAGACACTTTGTAACCCAAATTTATAGTTTCAAAATTTTCTAAATTTTCAAATTTACCCTTTTCAAATTTTCTAAAAACTCATTTTATTTCAAAGATCAAATTTTTGAAAACTCAGGATATTATAATCCATTAAATATTACTTATATCCTCGGAGGAAGACTATATGCTAAATTAATTACTACTATTAATTATATTCCATCTATTATTCCATTACCATTCAATTTACTATTTCACATCACTCATGCAAAAAATAAAAATAAATGACTTTGTTGCAAAATAACCACTTCATGCATTTTCATGATAAATATTTTCCCTAATATTGCAAAAAAAAAAACCCAAAGGATTATTTTTCATGATAAACAATCACTTTTCATGTATCTCTTTATTTGTATGGCAAATAATTGTAATTCAGATTATTAATATTTAAGATAAATACCTGGTTTAAGGTATATTACTAACTAATTACTTATATATTGATGTTATAGGCATTTTTTGGTATTATGTAAAATGAGCACACAATGCCCAGCTAATAGAGGTCCAGTCCACATAAGAGTCAGCCACTGTAGGATCCAGCCAAAGCTTGCTGATTGTGCAAACCAAGAAAAAGCCAACCTGTAGGGGCCAACTGACAAGAGGTCTACAGAAGTCGACTTGTAGGATTAGCTTTTATTTATATAGGACTCAATGTAATAGCCAGCGATGAGAAAAAACATAGGGGGAGAATTCATTGTAAAAAAGGAGATAGTTTTGAAAGCCGGAAGGGTCTCGCTAGAGAGAAATATTTGTAAAAATATTATATACAACAAATATTTTTCTAGCAATAACATCATCTATGGACATAGGGGTCAATGAACAGACTATAGCTAAACCACTTAAAAAAATCCTCTTTGCCTTTGTTTTTCTTCCTTTTTATCTCCTTATCTTATTCATCCAACTAGTTTGTAATTTGGGGTTCAAGAACTGTTCTGGTTGACTAAGATTTGGGTCTCCTAAACTAAATTTTACTGTTAACATTTTAGCACTAGAAAGAGGGCCTCATCTGCATCTTAGTTAATTTGCTATTCAATAGTGAAGGCCTTCCCATTATTGGTTGTTTGAATCACTATCTGGGTCATCTGCATCCTCAATATCAACGTTGTCATTAGATTCCTTACTGCCAATGTTGAGCCATTTGCGTATAACCACTCCAGTCTAGAATGACTGTTGCTATTGCTCTATTCTCTATTTCGTGTGTTAGAACGACTACAAATGAGAAGCAATGAAGAATAATATTTAATCTGTAATGGATTGTAAGTCCAAGTTGGCCAAGAAGGAAATCTCGACGTAGCTTTCCCTCTCTTTCATTTTTTATTGAAATTGAAATATAAAGCTAGCAACACCACCAACACCAGGTCTGCATCTCAGCAAGCTTGCACCGGCATGTAATGAAGCTCAGTTCGATGACTCCAAAGCCTCTAGCAGCTGTAGGAGCCATTATGAAAATGGTTCATCAAGGTCTTGAGCCAATGGGAGCTTCTTCTCGGCATTAGTATGCATTTGGATGAGTAAGCATAGTAGCCATGTAGCTGGGTTCATGTCATGATTGACAAGCTCACATGCTGGTTGAATCTTCTTTAGCCATCCTTGCAACCCAAAGTGCATATGAGGCACCATCACTCTGAGCTTGGTTCTGGACATAAGCATGGTGTTAAGTTCATATGCAACGGCCATGTAATGAGATCAGGCTGAAGTGCGTCTCAAATCATGTCGAGCTAAAACACACTGGGTTGAAGCACAACATTATGAGTTAAAGTACACCAGGAACATCTGCAAGTTAAAGTGAGGAGTTATTGCTAGGATGGCTCTTCAAGGCCTCGAGCCTGTGGAAGTAATTCCTCTTGGCATCAGTCTCATTCTACATGTAAGAGAGTGCATTACCATGTAGAAATTGGATTCAATAACAAGCTCATTCAGTAACCATGCAGCAAGCCAAGGTGCAGTGATGAGCTTGTTCAGCTATTAAGTAGTAAGACTCGATTTTCACACCACCATTCAGCAAGATTGTTCATTGGCGAGCTCACATATTCATCATGCATCAAGATGATGAGCTTTCTTCAGCCATGCAGTAGTTCAGGTTTATGGTGAGCACACACAGTGGTAATGCAGGACAGTTCGACAGTGAGCCCATGTAACATCCATACAACCTAGGTTTGATGTTGTGCTCACACAGACATGCTATGAAATCGAACTGGATGATAAGCTCGCATTGCCTCATAGTGAGACTCGATTTTATGGTGAGCTTACGCATCATCCACCAAGTGTTGAAAATGATACATGTTATCAGTAGCAGCAGCATGGTGTTAAGCTCGCTCATGTAAATTAACTACGAAGCTCACACTCTCTAGCCATGTATTGACAATTCAGCATCCAGCTAACCCATGAAAGTTATCAGTAACACCAGTGGCATCTCTTGCTTGGCTACTTACTTTTAGTCACATGGATCTTGCTGGCCAAGCCTTTTTTAGCCTATAGCAGCTCAGTTCGATCATGAGCTCATAGCAGCCATGCAATGAGACTAGATTCTATATGAACTAGTAACAATGACATAATGCTAAGGTCACACACATAAGTTACCAGCAAGAGCTCACACTCAGGCCATGTAATGATCGGGCTCGATAAGCTCGTACATGTAAGTTGTCAGTTACAGAGCTTATTGACCTGCATGGGCTACCAACTATGATGCTTAGGGAAGGTCACCTACAGGATGCTCATCCAATCCTTCTTAGCCATCAGGTCAGTTCAAGAGTCAAAATTGTGCTCCAAAAAGCTATTTTCACCATACCAACCACTATGCTACAATGAAGTGCAACAGTTGTGAGCTGAAGATAGCATCACAAGATGAAGTGCATCTCAAATGACCTCAAGCTCGTGCCTCAGTCTTCATGAGCTAAATACCAAACTGGATAGAAACTTAGCGTGGAGGTCTTTCCATACTAGCTTTGGTAATAGCATCGTGGCTCCTATTTGAACAAGCAAGATATAATTTCTTATCCTGGTATTAAATATTTTATTACTGATAGTTGTCATTCTCTTTTGCAGGGCTAAAGCTGCATCCCTTCTCAACAGAATATTATACCAGAAGCTAGCCCCCAGCCCACTTTACGTCTAAGAAGTGCCTTGAGCACTAAACTCTTATGCGGGCAATATCAAAACCACATCCAAGAAGTGCCATGAGCACCAAACTCTTGTGCGGGCTAAGGTGCATCTGTGCAACCTACTAGGGCACCCGAGCTGGCTGAGGCATTCCGATGCTCAAACTGGTTACAAGCCTAAGGCATCCTGGTGCTCGAGTTTATTGCCAACTAAGACAAGCTAATATGACTTATTGGTCATCCAACATGGCACATATCCTTTTAAATCATAATTTACTAACTGAAGTCCATCTATATTAAATTATATGATCTATTAATACCTATTCCTGAAGTTAATTGACTCACCAGGCATTCCTTTTATCTAATGATTATCAAGTTGTGATTTGTAGGAACTTATTCATGTTAGCATGGCATATTGAGCTTTTGCCAACAAACTGCAACTCCCAGTCTGTGAAGTGAATTGAGAGTTAAGGGGTATATGTTATAGGTATTTTTTGGTATTATGTGAAATGAGTACACAAAGCCCGACAGACAAGGTCCAGCTAATAGAGGCCCAGTCTATATAAGAGTCAGCCACTGCAAGAACCAGTCAAAGCTTGCTGATTGCATAAACCACAAAAAAGCCAACTTGCAAGGGCTGACTAACAGGAGGTCTACAAAAGCTGACTTGCAGGATTAGCTTTTATTTATATAGGACTTTGTGTAATAGCTAGCAATAGGGAAAAAACACAAGGGGAGAGTTCATTGTAAAAGAGGAAAGAGTTATGAGAGCCGGGGGGCCTTGCTTGAGAGAAATATATATAAAAACATTATATACAACAAATATTTTTCCAACAATAACATCATCCATAGACATAGGAGTCAATGAACAAACTTTAGCTGAACCACATTAAAAAAATCCTCTTTGCTTTTAATGTTCTTCCTCTTCATCTCTTTATCTTATTCATCTAATCAAATTGTAGTTTAAGGTTCAAGAACTGTTCTAGTTGACTAAGATTTGGGTCTATTGAATTGAATTTTACTATCAACAATTGACAAATTTCAATTAATAGAATTAATTAGGTCAAAATTACATAATTAATGTTATAGGTACAAATTGGTACTTCATAAATAAGCTAACAAAGGGCCCTAAAGGCAAGTCCAAATGAAGAAGCCCAGTTCGTTTGACCCTAAGGTTGCTAAATGAGATCAGCAGGTCACAAGCCACGTCCCCAGCACTAGACGAGGCCAAGACAAGCTCAAGATAGCTAAGAGTCCCAGACTCACATAGCCAACAGTTTATCCAACGTGACATGAGCTCCACCTCATCATCTAAAGGTCAGTAATGATCCCAAGACGAGAGCACTAGCTCACAGAATGCAGTGCCTCTCCTAACCAGAAGCTCGTTATGGTCAAATCATGAACACATCCACACGCAGATAGCTCACAAAGCCCTTCTACAAACAACAGTTTATAGGGGGCCCATAGCAGAAAGCAAACTATAGAAGATTATTTGCAGGAGTCTTATTGTCAAATACATTTATTACTTGATGTAACAAATTTACGTTTTGTTAATTTACATTTGTAACCTCCTACCTCTTATAAATAGGAAGAATGGAGATCATTGTAAGGGGGACACATGCGAAAACTTTGCAGAAATACAAATAGATCTTGAATATTGTAACCTTGCTAAATTTTATGGAGAAACCATAGCCTAAAGGCAAATAAAAACCACCATGGATATAGGGGCCGACTGGCTTTGGTCGAACCATGATAAAAAGGCTTTTAGTGTCCATTATTCTTCCTTCTTCCCATTATTTTTCTTGCTATAGTTGGTATCATCATCTTGCAGTTTGGGGTTTCAAGAGCCATCCTGGTTGATTGAAGTTTGGGCTCCTTGAACTAAATTTCACTATTAACATTTTTGTGCTAGAGGAAGGGCCCCAACTGTATCTTTTCTCTTTAGTTCACTATTTAGTTGTAATGGTAAGAGAAAGAATCACTAAGAGCCACCTCTGGCCAACCTAATGGTCCTATAAAGGAGCAAGGGTTATCATTGGGGGGCTCTATCTTTCCTACTATGAATGCCTTTGCTTCCCCCTCAATAGGTACTAGCGTTGGCATGGCACCGGCAACCCTTCACCAGCCTATTGCTCTTAAGAATGACAGAGTTCAATTATGGCACCAGTGCAAGGAGGCACTTGACAACACAGTGAAGAAGTTGACCGATGTGGTTAGAGTATTGGCTCATGCACAAGCCTAAGGCATGCAGACGCAAATTGAGCCTACGATTTCCAGAGGAGAATCCCGACAGCCAGGAGTGCAACAGGAGAAATCCCAAGGAAGAGATCATCTGTGAGTTAGATCCATCCACTCACATGATTCATGGTTGATGACAAAGACCCAACAGGCTCATAAAGGTGGTGATGGACATGATCAACGACACGAGAGGTTGCATCGAGAAAGGAGCTTGAGCTAGGTCAAACATAAAACCTCAGATTGTCATTTCCACGATCGGGAGAATTCCAAGAGCCATTGATCCTCTAGCCACCAATCTCAAGTGTAAAGCCCTTTGATCAAGGAGTTGCTCTAGAAGGTAAAGCAATTAGGAGGATGCCCAAGAACTCAGAGTAGTCAAGATTGCTATGAAGAAAGGACTCCGTTTACCAATGAGATAGAGAAATAGCCCCTCCCTTACAAGCTAAAAATCCCCGTGATCTTGCAATATAATGGGGATAGTGATCCTTACGACCACTTGGACACATTCAATATCCAGATAGATCTGCAAACAACTAACACTCTAGTCAAGTGCCATGTCTTCCCAACTACACTAGGGGACATTCCCCAGGTATGGTTTAGAAATCTTTCGGATTGCAGCATTGGTAGTTGGGAAGAATACCGAAAGAAATTTATCGATCAATATAGATCGCTGAAAAGGTAGCTCGCACCACCTTGCCACCTCATTATGGTCTTCTAATGAAAGGATGAATCTCTAAAAGACTATATTGCCCAATTCAGGTATGAGGTTTGCAGTATGGAAAACCTATCAGATAAGAGCATGCTCGCAGCTATCTCAGTTGGACTCCGTAAAGATGGGAAGTTGTATGAAGATATATACAAGTCACCAATGAGGAACCCGACTGAATTTTATGAATAAACCAGCAAAGAAATCAGATGGGAAGAAACCTTTGGTCTAAAGAGGTCCAGGCACGGGGACTATACATGTAACTCTCACCAGAGGGACAAAGATGAAAATGTCTAGGATGATTTCAACTACGGACCTATAAAGAAGCCCAAGAGCGAGCAACCTTAGCACAAAGGCCACTATGACGGTTATAGTATTCTATATGATACTCAGGAGTGCATTTTCTTGATTAAGAAGGATAGAGAGGACTTCAGAAAGCCCCAACCTTTAAAAACTAGCAGCAAGCACAGATGCAACAAAGATCAATTTTGTGCCTACCATGATAAGGTTTGGCATAATACTTCAAAATGTTAGGTGCTCAAGGATGCCATTGAAGACCTCATTAAGAGGGGACGATTGAGACACTATGTGGTGCAACCAACTACCCCATGACCTTAATAGCTCCAGCATCCGTGACTGCAATAGCTTTAGTATCTTTTAATTTGCTTTTTAATATTATTTGGATGTAAAAAAAGTATTCCAATTTGCCTTTGAAATCTAATGTTAGATATTTTCTGAATAAATTTTCAGGAAAATTTAAGTACAAATTCATTTGGTAATCTTGCACTAAACATAATTTATTCTGAAGCTCTTAATGCTAAAAGCCAAATTTCACTAAATATTGAAGGGGCACGAGATCGCCCTCAGTTTGGCATAGGATCGCCAGTCATTCGAGTAGAAGATCACCCTTAATCTAGCACAGGATCGCCAGCCATCGCCCTTAGTATGGCACAAGATTGCCCTCAATTTCTCGTAAGATTGCCAACCATTTGATGTGTGTTTTCTGCAAGCGCACAGTGTAGTTGTAGTAGATATCGGTAAATACCGGTTGAATCCTACAGGGATCTCATTATCAATTACCAGAGTTTGCAATGTAAGTTGTCTAAATCAAATAAGAATATTAAAAGTATTAAAGAAAACTAAAGAAAGAG
>JANHAO010001992.1:0-30529 GCA_026873985.1 Saraca asoca | reverse complement strand
TATATAGCTGTTTTTAGATTTTTTTAAAAAATAAGAAGAATACCTATTTTCATTAATGACAAAGTTGTAAATAATATTAAATATACTTTTTTCATCTTCAAAAATAAAGAAAACACATGTTTTCAAAATTTACATCCAAACAAGTTTTTTATTTTTTTATTCTAAAAAAATAGTTTTTAAAAACAGTTTTTAAAAACCTGTTTTCAAAAATAATAAAACAAAAACACCTGAAAACACTTCCAAAGAGGCCCATAGCTACTTACGGTTTAGCGAAAAAAATTGAGGGTATTGCGTAATACTGTGGGATGAGTACGGAAAAGAGGAAGGGGTCTTTGAGAAGCTAAGCAACAGCCGCGCAACTAACGGTTGGGGTTGAATGGCTGTGCACGGCATGAGCTGAGGCAACCCACGGTGGCCGAAAATGATAGAGAAAGATAGAGAAGGCCAGAGAAGCTATCCGGCGTCACTAGAGGAAGACAGAACTAATGACCAGGTACTGCCCAGAAAGGGTTGGATGGAGGAGGAAGTGAAGTAGTGAAGCTAGCAGTTTCAGTTGCTAGAAAAAGTGGAGGAAGAAGGAGTTGAAGCAGAGCACAAGGGATATCCTGTTGCTATTCGGGTTTGGTTGATATAGAGCTCAATCCTGCAAGCCAGCAAGAAGAAGAGGAAGCTAGACCTAAAGAAAAGGAGAGGCTAAAAGGTGGTAGGGCAGATCAACAAGGCTGCCAGAGAAGAAGGAAAAAGAAGGGAAAGGAGAACAGGGGCTGCCGGTGTGAAGGGGAGAGAACGTTGGAGAAAAGTTAAGAAAAAAAAGATAAGGAAGGAAAAAAAAAAAGGGGAAAAGAAAAAGAAAAAAAAAGAAGAAAATTTATATTTTAATTGTAACAAAAATTTAAAATACTCATTATAATATATATTTATTATATTTTTTATTTAATTAAATATAAATTAGAGTAAAAATTATGTACTTTTATCATATAATTTTTCAAATTTATCATTGACTTAATATATTTATTACGCAAATTTACAAGCAAAATGAAGCAACAAATTAACAGAAAGAAAAGAATAATAAAGGTACCAGTGGTTGGATATTTTGTCATCAAGTGTCAGAGAGATTATGTTGGGTCAGGGTTAGGGCCAGTAATAGTAGTACCCGTAATGTCATAAAGATATTTTGTCATAAATAATGGCAGTAGCAGTAACAGAAATAAACAAGATGTTGGGTCAGGGTCAAAACTCATAACGACTACTACTGAATCATTCAAATCAGATTCGGAAAATTTTCTTTTTCTACGAAATCATACAATGCATTCATTAGAGTGGCCACATTGTCCCAATTCCTAATTCTTAGTACAAGCAATGCTTCTGAACTAAATTTCACATTCAAGCATTCAAATACATAGACCTTGTAGCCTTGATCAATCAATGTATAAGCATAGAAGTTTAGGTCAGTCGCAAAAGGCTTCGTAAAGTTCTAATAAGTCTTTTTAATTCTCGAAATGGATGATGTCTAGTTGTCTTGAAACTTGAAGAGTTCAAAACCAAAGCAAAAGCAATTATGTTATGCATTTATTTTATGAATGCACAAATCAAGGAAGTCATTATACACAAGTTAGTTCTCCCATGCCGGATTTTGGTGACTGACTTTGAAAGGTTAGGCATGTGCCTATCATAAACACTGTTGTACTTTATTAATCATTAAATTAGACAACTTAACACTCTTTGGATTTTAATCTCAATTTTTTTGGTCCGGAAGAGAGTACAAATAAGTAATAATATTTTGGTGGGTCATAGTCTACAATTCAGAAGTTAATATTCAGTGTTTATATTATTAAACAAAAATGGTAAACTTAATAGTAATTAGAACATCGAATATATTTTGCGTTTAAGTAGAAAATGACTACTTTTAGATTGAAATAGGCTCTTACAAGGAATCAGAAGAACAAAACTCCACAAAAAGGGAGAGGGAAAATCATATCGAATAAAGCAAAATTCCAAGATAATATAATAGCAAAATCATATTCACAACACAGCAAAAGAAAAAGTTTTCAGTCCTAGCAAAAATCATAGTCCAAGATAAGTTGGCCTGTACCAACCTCTAATTTGAAGGTAATTGTTGATTGTGGTTATGGAAATCGCAAACTGACCAGTCCTTTCATGTTATGTTTAGTAAGATAACAGTCCCGAGAAGTATGGTGATGTTAATGTCTGAAATCGATCAACCTAAGTCTAGCATTATAAACTGCAAGTTGTGAAAGAAAATTTGTAAAGAATAGAGCTAAAAGAGAGAAAGAATAGGGAATACTAAGAATTTTTGAATATGGTTTGACCACAATCAAGGCTTACGTCTATGGTTGTTTATTTCTCAGTCTTTTATGCTAAATATTTTGATAGAGTAATAGTATCTTGTTGTTCATCCCTTTTACAATGATTTTAACCCCTTTTTATAGTAGTCAAAGTGTTACAATATATTCCATAATGGAAATAAATCATAAATTAATTACAATGGTTAATAACAAATTCCTTTTAAATAAGTAATTGAATAGTCTTCTCTAAATTGATGGCCAGGAGGGCATGCTTCCAACTACGGGCTAAACCTTGTCCTTAATAACCTAAGGTTACTACTTTGACCTTTGTTGGCTAGTGACCTGAGTTTACATTTGGCAACCTGATGCCTTGTTCCTACAACATCAAGCCTGATTAAACTGGGCCTTTATTAGTTAGGCTTATCTATTGAGCTTTTACTAACTCATTTATGTGGTTCCAAAAATACTCACAATATTAGCCCTTAGCTCTTAGTATGATCTATGGACTAGGAGTTAAAATTTGCTTGTAAAAACTCGACTTGTCATCGTTATTTCATCTATGCTAGCCCATACCATCATTATCGCATTTATTATGCACATTTTCCTATAACCGCTAGCGTGTCGATGACTGAGGTTTGCTATCCGCAGGACCATTAGATCGAGGGTAGTTGATTAGCCTCTAGATTTAACGGTGAGGCTGATTGAGTTTTATAAGGTGAGAAAAACCTTCTTTTCCCCCTTACTTTTGAACACCAACACTTCTGCTTCTTGCTTGCTTCTTAAGCTTTTAGACAGCCACCACGGTTCTTCATTTTTTCTACTTCACCTAATTTGCAATAGTAGTCTCTAGATTTAGGTTCCCGGAGATTGATCATTCTATTTAGAATTTATCTTACTTCATTTATATGATAAGTTTTAACACTTCCTTAGTTTTAAGCTTTTGTTTTTCACTAGTGTCTTGCTTTTGTGGATTTATGATACTTTGTTGTTTGGAGAGTTCAATGCATGCTTGTTAGTTACTGGGACTTTTTGTGCACCGATTGATTTTGTTGTATGCTTGTTTGCACTCCTTCTATTGTTTATGGAGATTGGCATGCCATTTATTTTATAAAATGCTAATAGTTTAAGGTCGTAGATTGTAGAGTCTAGCTTTCTACCTATTTCCTAGGTTTAACAACCTAACGAGCTCATTAGTCATGCCCCCATGTTGAGTGGTCTATCTTAGATGTGGTGATAAGGCATGTATGACTTGCTATACAGGAAATTCCTTGTCTAACAGATAGAAGTTTTAACTTTTAGGTATGGTCTGCTTAAAGCAATCTGACTATTCCTCATTCTGTGTAGATGGCAGCTCATAGATGCCAAGGTCACCAGGTGGGGAGTGCTGATGATTCTGACTCCCTATCCTAAAGTGAGGAGTTAACACATTCCGTAAATGAAGTGGCTTCTAGGAGTGGCAAGGTTGCTGAAAGGTTTTCTGCTTATCCAACCCCACTGAGGGCCAGGAGTTTGTTTCCAATCAATGGTCTTTAGATCGCATGGTGTTCAATCACCATATTTCAACCATCAGTCTTGACGAGCTTAGGGGCATAGTTCAGACCTTCTGATTTCCTAAGGGCTGTTGTGTGATGGCATTCTCATTTGATGACCACGCAGTTTATCCTCCTCTAGGATTTGTTGCCACCTATACCTAACATCTTAGTACTAGTCTTATGTTTCCTGTCTATCCTTATGTCATTAACTTGTTGAATAAATTGAAACTCTGCCCTTTCCAGATCATTCCGAATTCTCACTCCTAGCTTACCTCCTTTGCCCTTGTTTTCCTTAGGAAAAATCTCCCTCCTCTACCAGTAAGGGTTCTTTGCTATTTGTATAGCATTAAGGGCATGGGTCAGTGGGATGGTTTTTACTATCTCTTAACTTGACAAATTAGGTATAAGAAAATTTTGTTATAGGGTGATGCTAAGGGCAAGTCTAATATGGGGAATTATAAGATCCATTGGTTTTATGTTTCTTGCCCATTTTTGTGTCATCCTCATAATTTTGGTTTCATTTTTACTCCTGGTGAGAGAGTTGAGGATGTGCAAGCTTGATGAATTCACATATTTATTTCTCTCTTTGATTTTAACATTCTGCTTCATTTTGTAGACAAGGCTGGCAAGGAGAAACCAACTCTTAGGCTAAGGAGGTTAAAGTATTGGGCCAGTTTGCTACTATGGATGATCTCAAAAATGACCTCAAATTTGATAAGGATCTCCTACGTTCACACAAGCTTGCTTTGACTTTAAACATCAAACTCACTAGAGAGATTGGAGCTTACCAAATTAGGGAGGTCGATGCAAAAAACTTTGGAAATTATAAAAACATGGTAAGGTTTATCTTCCAAAGGCTAGCAACCCTTCCTCTTACTCGGTATGTAGATCATGCTGTTGCTATGACCTCATCGACTCTTGATGTTGCTACAGCCCCTGCTACTGCAAATCAATCTTCTCTGGCCTTGGCATTAGCATCTTCACAAGTGTTAGCTCCCACCTCGCATCTTGAGGTAGTTGAGGCAATCGAGGTCGCATCCCCATCCAAGCCCCCTACTAAAAAGTAAAGAATGGACAAGGGGAAGAGAGTTGCCACTTTAGAATAAGTGGCACTTAGGGTCAAGATCGAGGAGCAACATGCCGATCTTGGCCTAAAGACATAAGAGTATTATGACTTCCTTTGGGAGAATGTAGACCTGCTCTTAGGGTCCTGCACCAAAGCATTGGAGTCAGAGGAGTTCTTGAATGAGGGATTGATAAGCTATATAGCTCATCATGGTATGCTGGTAAGTTAATGCCTTTTACTTTGATCTTTTTAACTCTTTGTAACCTAACTTGACCATTTGATTTCTCAGAGTGTGTTGGGGCAATAAAGCTGAGGGCCAAAGTCTTGGCTTGGGAGGAGGAGAATACTTTTATTAGTAAAACATGAATGCCTAGTAGGTCAAACATGATAACACTTAGGTTAATATGAATACACTTTAGCTAGCAAATACTCTTATTAGCAAACCATGAATGAATGGATATTTATTAAGATGAATGTCTAGTAAGTCACAAATGATAACACTTAGGTTAACATGAATGTGCCTTAGCTAGTAAATCATTACTTTTATAAATTTTAGTCAAGTTGAATGCTCAGGTAAGTTATACAGATGCGCCTTAGCTAGCAGACCATGATAATGTATATTTGTTAGGTTGAATGCCCATGTAGGTCATGCCTCAGCTAGCAGACTGTGACAATGTATATATGTCAAGCATGACAATATATATTTGATAGGTTGTGTGCCTTATAGGTCATGTCTCAACTAGTAGAGCATGAAATGTACATTTGTCAAGTTATATGCCCAGATAGATCATGCCTTAGTTAGTAGTTTTTGTCCAAGTAAGTCACGCCTCTGCTAGCAAACTATGACAATGTATATTTGTCAAGCATGACAATATATATTTGTCAAGTTAAATGTCTGGGTAGGTCACACGGATGTGCCTTAGCTTACAAACCATGACAATATATATTTGTTAGGTTGAATGCCCATATAGGTCGCACCTCAGCTAGTAGATCATGACAATGTATATTTGTCAGGTTGTGTGCCTAGGTAGGTTGCACAGATGTGCCTCAGCTAGCATGAGTTCGAGTGCTGAGGTAGTTCGCATGGATACGTCATAGCTAGCATGAGTTTGAATGCCTAAGTAGGTTGCACAGATGTGCCTTAGTGAGCATGAATTTGAGTGCCTAGGTAGGTTATATGAATATGCCTCAGCTAGCACGAGCTTGAGTGCCTAGGTAGGTTGCATTGATGCACCTCAGCTAGCATGAATTCAAGTGCCTAGGTAGGTCACACAGATGTGCCTCATCTAGAACAAGTTCGAGTGCCCAGTTAGGTCGCACGAATATGCCTTAGCTAGCATGCCATGACTTTGCCACACTAAGAATAGCTCACTTTTTGTACAATACTTTGTTGAAAATTTATTCAAAGATAAACAATGATATAAAAATTTAAGGAAAAACATATGTGCTTTTATTAATTTCTAAATTACATTACAGGATTAGAATACGGTTCTCATTGTGGGTGCCTGTTCTTGGTCAGGAGCCCGCTAGGGTTGCTAAGGTCACTATTCCACAAGTTGTAGCACATAGTCTTTCAAGTGGCCTCTTTTAATTAGATCCTCAATCGCTTCTTTAAATGCCTAACAATCTGAAGTATTGTGCTCGATTTCATCATGGTAGGCATAAAACTTGTCTTTATTTTTGAGCTTATTAGGAGTTCTTATGGGATTGGGCTTCTTGAAATCCTCCCTATTCTTCTCTATTGCATAGATCCTATCTTGAGTATTAGATAGGCCATTGTAGCTGTCATGGCAACCTTGATGCTGAGGTCACTTACTCTTGGCCTTTTTTATAGCCTAACTTTCAGAGCCATCATTCTGACTCTCTTTGTCATTCCCACCTTTGCTCCTATTTTTACCTTGGTTGGAGCTATTCACCTCATCCTTCTGATTGGATGTCTTACGGCTAAAGGTCTCTTCCCACCTGATCTATTTGATAGCTCATTCATTGAATTCACCTAGGTGCCTTACTAGAGACTTATATATGCTCTCATATAGATTTCCATCCTTGTGAAGTCCTACTGAGATCATTGTCAAAATGCTCCCATCTGAGGGATTCTCTACGTTGCTAACCTTGCACTTGAACTAGGTGATATAGTCTTTCAGTAATTTGTTCTTTCACTGAAAGACTATTGTGAGGTGGTATGATGGTTTGAGTTGTCTTCTCAATGCTTTGTATTGGATAATGAATCTCCTTTGGCACTCTTCCTAACTATCAATGCTGTGAGCTTTGAGATTCCTGAACCATCTAACTGTTGTACCCTTTGAAGCAGCTCTTCCACTATCGGGATTTATGCTTCAAACCAACAACTGGTGGATCAATGGCTCCTTGCACCTCCCTGGTCATGGAAGTAGCAATCTAAGATTCTAGGCCTTCTACTATACTTGTGACCTAGCATGTATCAGTTTGAAATACATCCCCTATTGGTCTTGTTTGAGCCTTGCACTCGACATGAACCTTCATGTCACTATTTGTCTCCATCATCTTTGCAAGTTTGGTGGTCCTCATACCTCAATGGTAAATTAGAAGAGTGAACTAAAATAGCTTATTGATGTTCTCCTTTGGTTAGCCTCTCCTCTTAAACTCCTTCTCAAGCTATTGGAGTACCCTTCCGAGTGTAATGACCTTAACTTGTCTTCATTTGCCCTGGGCATATGCCTGGGCTAATGTCTTAATCACATCAACCAATTCCTTCACCATGTTTTCCAATGCTTCTTAATGTTTATGCCATGCTTGCACTCCATCAGTCCCAGGAAGAGTAACAAGTTGGCGATGGGTCAATGGGGGTATGCCAGCAGTAACGCCTGTGGTAGGGATGGTAGAAGCACTTGCCATAAGAAGGATCGAGCCTCCAACTAGTAGCATATCCCATTGTTGTTCTATGTAACCTTCAGGTTGGTCAATAGTAGCATCTAAACTCCTAGTTATTCTTCCTCTAGCCATTGTAGTTGAGCAAGAAATTAAAGAGAATGCAATTTTAGGACCCTTCTTCTAGCACTAAAATATTGACATCTAAAATCCATCAACCTAAGTCTAGCACCTCAAATTGCAAGTTGTGAAGGAAAATTTTTAAGGGATAGAGAGAAAAAGGAGAAAGAATAAGGAACACCATAAGCTTTTTAATGTGATTTGGCCATAATCAAGGCTTATGCCCATAGTTGTTTATTTCTTAGTCTTTTATGCTGAGTATTTTGGTAGAGTAATGATGTGGCTGTCGAGACCGATTAGATTAGAAATTTATAAAATCAAGCTACCTAAACTACTTATAGCATAGGCAATACTAGGTCAAGCCCTTGGATCATTTGGAGAATGATATCAATCAAATTAAGAGCTGAAAATAAGGGGGGTTGGTAGAAACTAAACTAACAGAAAACTAACACTAATGCAGAAACAAAAATAAGGAGAAATAAACTAACCAGCTCAAGGGAACCAACTAGCTTGAGATTAATGCATCCTTGATCACTAAATGTTCATCTAATTATTGAAAATCATAGCAAGAAGCCTTGGAATGATTAATAAATCTATCCTAAGTGGTCAGGATTTAGTCAAGTAAACAACACATCAAAAGCTCAATGCATTGCTTAGTTTTTCTATCATCTTCCTATAATTAATCATTAAGCAACAATCATATAACATCTAAATCAAATGAAGCCATTCAACTCAGATATTCACTGCAAAACAGAAAGGAAATAGGAAAGAAATGACCAGCAATTGAATGCAAAAAGAAGGAACAAGATCTCCACATTAATCTTCAAGTTTTGTCAACCCCTTGTGCTGATTACAAACTCAGCCTTCCATGGAAGGCAGAAACTACAAAGAAAAGAAAGAAAAAGATGTCCTACACTGTTGCTATCTAATGCTAAAAGCTCTAAGCTAAACTACTCTAAAACTACTTAAGAAAACTGAACTAAAAAGCCTAAACTAAAAGACTTCACCTGGGCCAAGAGAGAAGGTAGCTGCTAGTAGGTGGAATAGGTAGAAAGTTAGTCTGGTTGCTTGTTGCCACTACTTTGCGTGTTCTAGCTCAATGTAGACTACTTCTTCTGGTTTCTCACTGACTTACGGGTCTTTAGCTAATTAAGTGTGAGTTGGAGCAAAGGATGATACATTGGGCTCAAGATCCATGCCAATTAGGGGCCTTAAAACTCCAATTCTGCAGAGAACCATTTCACAGCAATTCCACCTCTATGTTACAGCTTATTTTTCACACCCATAATGATCTATTCAGCTTAGGAAGTTTTCACAAGAAATGTGGCCTTATGTCTCAGCTTCCAATTGGGCTTTTTTTTTTAACCTTAATTGGACTTGTATAACTCCAGTTATGGCCTAATAAGTGCACAAAGGTTAGGCTGCCCGAGATAGTATTGTAGTCTCGATTTCAACTCCAAATTCAGATAGCCAATTGTGTGATTTAGCCTTAGAGTCTTTATAAATTTTGTAGAGCTATCTCTTAGATTTCCTACAAGAGAAGAATCACATTAATTGGACAAGTGTAGCTCAAGTTATGACCAAAATACAAAAACTACTCAAAATGGCCAAATTATGCAGAATTTCTCTAATGATGCCAATTGATACAAAATCATAAATATGTACTAACACAGTTGAAAGTAAGTCATTTTGGACCTTAAAATGCTAAGTGAGAGGATAATTAAATGAGTAAAATATTTTGTTATCAAGTAACAGTATCTTGTTGTTCGTCCTTTTTACAATGATTTCAACCCCCTTTTTATAGTAGTCGGGGTGTTATAATATATTTTATAATGGAAATGAATCATAAATTGGTTACAACAGTTAATAATGAATTCCTATTAAATAAGCAATTAAACAATCTTTTTTGAATTGATAGCTGGGAGGGCATGCTTCAAGCTACGGCCTGTATCTCATCCTTAATAACCTAAGGTTATTACTTTAACCCCTGTTGGCCAATGACCTAAGTTGGCATTTGGTGACCTGAGGCCTTGCTTCTGCGACCACAATCTAGTTAACCTAGGCCTTTATCAGTTGGGTTTGTCTATTGAGTTTTTATCAGCCCACTTGTGTGGTTCCAAAAATACCCAGAATAAGTCAGAACCTCCAAGTTCATCCTATCATGAAATTATCAGAAGGAAGGAATATGGCATTCCTAAAATTACAAATAGAGAACCCAATAGTAGTTAGACAACTAGTTGTTTAGAAGTTAAAAAAGAAATAGTAATAGACTAAATTTTAATAAGCAACTAAAATATGTACCTTGTCTAAACACTTGAACTGAGCACTGAGGTCATCTTTGAGCAAGAAAGAAGAAACAGATGCTTGTGGGAAGTATGAAACTGGACAAAAGTCGAGTTATAGTCAATTCATGCTTCGATTTACCACACTTGACAAAGTTTGAATAAAACTTTGATCAATCTTACAATCTTTGTAATGATCTTAAATGGAGATTGAAGGAACTTTAATAGATGTTCAATAACAAAATTAAAACTTGAGCTAATTACATCTTATTTTGATCTTTACTTCAAAATGGGAGAGCGAGTTTAATATGTTATTTTCTCTACTAATTATAAACCATTTAGGGGTAGTTACAAATCAAACTACCCCCAAATTAAAAAATGTGTGATGATTCTTTAAACCACCTCTAGTATCAATATTTAGATGTAGTTTACAGAATCATCAGTTAACCACCCCTAAATAATTCTATTTTTTTGTAGTGGGTAGGGCAAAGTAAATAGGTAATAGCTAAGAAGGCAGAAAACTCAACACATCTAAAAACTATGCACCAATATTCTAATTAAACAAAATACCCTCTTAATTTAACACAATTAAGGAGGTAGGAACAAAGTATAGATAACAAATTAACAATTAATGAAGGGGCAATTATAAAAAAAATAAAAATTTTCAAAAATTTGTTGGCATTAAGTTATTCATAACCATAAAAGTCAGTGAGGCAAATGAATTCTAAATAGAAATCAGCATTGCTATTCAAAGGTGGAACTACCTTATGACTTGGGAGGCTAAACAACAAGATTTTGTCACACATCTATATATGTTATATATTTAGCACCCTAAATTTTGATATTGGCCTCCCAAATGAAAATTCAAATCAAATTTTATCTGTTAAATTGATAAAATGCTAATTATTAATTTCATAGATTATATCATGTCTTTTACTATTCATTTCTCTTTTTAAAAAAATTATAATATTGAATTACAATTAAAATCTTTTAACATTTATTAACTTGTGAGAATAATTTTAAAATAATGTCTAAATAAATTATTTTACTAACAATATGAAAATTATAGTTGTGAGTCTTGTTGTATATGCAAAGATTTTGAATTACGTATATATAAAATATTGGCTTCTAAATAGGTTAATTATGTTATATATATGGATTTTGAATCTTGTTTGTTCTCATTTTCTTGAAGTACTTGTGCTTTACAATTTTATACAAATATATTCCAAATTTTTATTAAAAAACTCATCATGTTTGAATAATGTATCTCAAATTTTATTTTTTAGATGATCTTTTAGTATGAAATTTTCATAATAGTTATTTTGATAGCATAAAAAAAAGTCACTAATACATTTGAATATATGATTTCTACTTTATCCCCTCTATCACTTAAACCAATTTGACATAATACAATAATAATTATCTATTATGGATATTTTTGGAACCATGTAAATGGGATAGCAAAAGCCCAATAGACAAGTACAATTAGCAAAGACCTAGTTTAAACCATCCCAAGGTCATTGAACTAAGGCATTAGGTCACCTAAATATGAGCTTAGGTTGCTAGGCAACAATGCTTAGCAACCTCTGGTCAGTTGACAACGAGCTTTAGCTTGCAAGATGAAGCACACTTGCTGTGGTTAAACCCAAGGAGAGACTAACTTGTACAATAAACTTACATGGCCAACTTGCAGACACCAACTTGTAGAAATCAACTTGTATTTAATTTATTATTTTTCTTTTTTGGAATACATTAAGATTGTATACTCCAGCAACTATAAATAGGGGTTAAGATTATTGTAGAAGGGGAAGCCAATCGGAGAGGCCAACTTTAGATAGAGAGAACGCTCTATAAAAATATTATACTCAGTAAATATTCAGAGAAATAAAACTATCGTGGATGTGGGAATCAACAAATGATTTTAATTGAACCATATTAAAAAAACTCCTAGTGCCTCTCACTATTCTTCCTTTCGCCTTCTCTTTTTTCATTCCCTTTCTCTCTCATTTACGTAATCAGATTGTAGTTTAGGGTTCATTGAACTCTTTAGTTGGCTGGATTCGATTTCCACATTTCTTGGTTAACTGGATTCTACTGTCAACATTTTGATGAAGGAGGGTGCAATCTGCATCCTAATTAATTTTTTATGCAACTGTGATGGCTAAAAGAAGAACCACTAGGAGTTCAAGCACTCCAGCTAACCAACCAGAACGTCATATAGAATAACAGAGGGAACCAATTCCTTTTGTGGCAAGCACTCTTGCCAAACTTGTAACAAGTATCGCCACCAGCTTCCCCCCATAGCCTACTGCCAGCCTATTGTTGTTATTCCTAAGACTGATGGAGTGCAAATGTGGCACCAATGTTAGGAAGCACTAGAGCATATGGTGGAAGAGCTGGCTGAGAAGGTTAAAGTGCTGACACAGGTACAAGCTCAAGGAGCACAAAAGCAAGTTGAGGTTATTATGCCCAGAGGGGCACTTCAGCAGCCATGTGAAGGGGCTTGAGGGGAAAGGCTAATCAGAGGCCTTCAACATACTAATTTAGCTCACTCTTTCAACTCGTAGACAAGATCAGAGGTCCACCAAGCTCATGAGAATAATGATATATAGTCAATAGTGCAAGCGCTTGCATCGAATTGAAAACCCAAACAAAACTAGTCAAAAGCATGTGGCCTTAATTGCTACTCCCATGACCAAGGAGATAAAAAGAGCCAACGATCTTCTAGTTATCAATCTGAAGCATAGAATCCAATGATAATAGAGCTATTTCAAAAAGTAAAGTAGTTAGAAGAACACTTTATAACTCGGAACCATTGAGATCACAGTGAGGAAAGGATGCCATTCAGTAGAGAAATTGAGATAGAGCCTTTCACTCGCAAGTTTAAAATCCCCACAATCTCGCAGTATAATGGGGATAGTGATCCATATGACCACTTAGATGCATTCAATGTTCAGATGAATCTTTAGACAACTAACCCTCTGGTTAAGTGTTATGTCTTCTCGACCACTGTTGGAGACCTATCTCAAACTTGGCTTAGGAATCTCCTAACTCATAACATTGACAGTTGGGAAGAGTGTCAAAGAAGGTCAATCAATTAGTACAAAGTACTAAGAAGGCAACTCACACCATCTTACCACCTTACAATAGTCTTCTGACGGAAGAATGAATCCCTGAAAGACTACATCACTAGGTTTGGACATGAGGTCAATAATATAGAGAATCTCTCAGATAAAAGCATCCTGACAGTGATCTCAATGAGACTTTGCAAAGATGAAAAGCTATATAAAAGCACATATAAGTCTCCAGTGAAGGACTTTGCCAAGTTCTACAAATGAGCTACTAAGCAAATTAGGTGGGAGGAAACCTTTAGCCTAAAGAAAGATGAGGCAAATAGCTCCAACCTGAGTAAAAAGAAAAGCAATGGCAAGGGGAATTGGAATGATGACCTTAGAAATCAATCTGTAAAGAAAGCCAAGATAGACTCATCCTTTCAATCCAATAATATTATTTAGAAATTGGTGAAAACACCTAAGTTTCTCCTTGTGCTCTTATATCTGCATTTACTAATTTTTGAATAAATTCTTAGTAAAATATTATTTAGGAAAGTCTGATTTTGAGAAAAACAAATGGGACTAAACTTCCATGCTTGGAATGTAGAACATCTGCACCCATATTCTCAATAAATTTCAGCTCGACCTTCTAATCTTGATTAAAAGAGCTGGAGCTAAGACTGATGCCTATTGAGTAACACGATTGCTGTGGTGTGACTTGCTAAGCAACAAGATTACTAAGAGGCTCTGCATGCATGCAACCTACTACTTGGCATCGCATGCAAGTGACCTACTTCTTAGCACCATATGTATGTAACCTACTACTCAACACTGCATTCATGTGACCAACTCATGCTAGCTAAGGCATAGCTCTCATGTGACCTACCTGGACACTTAACCCCGATGAATATACATTACCTTACATGAGCAAATATACATTGTCGTAGACATTCCTACGAATATACATTGCCCAATTTGAGCAAATATACATTGTCATGAACAATTTGGCAAATATACATTGCCTTGCACGAGCAAATATACATTGTTGTGATCAACCTGACAAATATAAATTATCGTGCTTGATAAATATACATTGTCATGGTCGACCTAACAAATATATATCATCATGCTTGACAAATATACATTGTCATGGTTTGCTAGCTGAGGAGCACTCACGCAACCTACAGAGACATTCATTGCTAGAGGCGTGAACTACTAGACATTCAGCTTAACAAATATACATATTTTCTCTCTTAACAAGTATACATTGTCACAGTTGACCTAACAAATATACATTGTGTTGTTAGATGAATATACATTGTTGTGGTAAGGAGCATTTGCACAATCTACCAGGGCGCCCGACCTGATAAATATACATTGTCATTCCTGACAAATATACCTTGTCATGGTTTGTAAGCTGAAAAGCAACAATATGACTGATTGCTCATTCCACTTGACTAATATTTATTAAGATATTTTATAGAAGTTTACATGGCTTGGTACAGATAAAATGATAGGATAAAAGTCTGAATGATAGCACTACAGAGTGCAATCTTTTGCCAACAAGCTATAACTCTTAGTCCGTAGAATGAATTAAGAGTTGGGGGTTGATGTTATGGGTATCTTTGGAACCATGCAAATTGGCTGGTAAAAGCCCAACATACAAGTACAATCAACAAAGACCTAGCTTAAACCAGCCTGAGGTTACTGAACCAAGACATCATGTAGCCTAAATACGATCTCGGTTGCTGGGTAACAATACTCAGCAACCTCTGGTCGATTGACAACGAGCTCCAACTCGTAGGATGAAGCATACTTGCTGTGGTTAAACACAAGGAGGGGCCAACTTGCATACACCAATTTACAGAAATCAACTTGTATTTAATTCATCATTTTCCTTTTTTGGAATACGTTAAGATTATACACCCCAACAACTATAAATAGGAGTTAAGATTATTATAGAAGGGGAGGCCAATCGGAAAGGCCAACTTTAGATAGAGAGCCAACTTTAGATAGAGAGCCAATTCTAGACAGAGAGAACCCTCTGTAAAAATATTATACTCAGCAAATATTCAAAAAAATAAAACTATTATTGATGTAAGAATCAACAAATGATTTTAGTCGAATCATGTTAAAAAATTCTTGGTGCCCTCTCCTTATTCTTCCTCTCACCTTCTCTCTCCTCACTCCCTTTCTCTGATTTATGCAACCAAATTGTAGTTTGGGGTTCACTAAACTCTTTGATTGGCTGGATTCGATTTCTGTGCTTTCTTGATCGATCGGATTCCATGTCAACATTAACTAACTAAAAAATATTTAATATATCAATATATAAAAATTTTAAATAGAATTAAAAATATTATAAATAGTTATATTTTTTTAATTTATTTAATAATATTATCTAATGACACTTATGTATGTGTGAATTTTGGCCCCCAAGAAAAAATTTCTAATTTTATCGCTGTGGATGTAATTTTTTTAAATAAGTTAAATGTAATTTCTTAGGATGACATATTTGTCAAGCTTTTCTCCTGTACCAAGGACTCATGAGTAAAACAAAAAAAAAAAATTGTATTCTTATTAATAATATTCAATTCTCTTTGCAAATTTTAAAATTGTATATATATATTTTGAAATTAGTCGATGTATTTAGAATTTTATTTCCCACATTGCATAATAAAATTAAAGTCTAGTCGACGTTGTTCTGTACATATCAAACTAATTCAAATTGAGTTACAGACTTTTGTATTTGGTTACATGTAATAAATTTTCTATATATGATTGTTCAATAACAAAATCAATACAACCAATCATAACAAATCAATTGGATTGAAATCTTATATTCATAAAAGAATTTGCAATATGTATTTTTAGCCACTTGAATGTTGCAAAAATAGGAAGCAAGGATAGTTGTAACACCCACTCTTCGTGAAAAGAAAAAGAAAGGAGTTTGTATGCCAATTAGATAGTTTCAAAATATTCCAATATTGTTATTACTAATTAGATGTTCATGAACTCATTCTATTCATTCACATTAGGAATAAGTTGTTTTTTACCCACTGTTTATACCCTTATGCTGCTTCATAGGTAATCATACATGCTCTTATAAAATTTGTAAAAAAAAAAAATTACTTTTTTTTAACTTTTTAATTAAAAGTTATACTTTTACGTAAAAATAAAAAATTTTCATTTTTTATGCACTTTGAATGATATAAAAAATATAAAATTTTAAATAAAAAATTATAACTTTTACAACTTTTATATTAGATTTTTATTAAATTTTGTAAAATTTTTTAACAGACAATAAATCATTACCCACAAAGTGAATACTGAAAGAGAGAAAAGCTTTTCAATAATAACAGTGTTTACGCTATCTATTATAAAATAGTTCTTAATTTTACTACTTTCAGAGATTAAACTAATCCTTTTCTCTCTCTCTTTTTTTTTTTGTCAGTAATTAAGCATATACTAATCCTTCATTTTCTTTTTATTTCTCAATGTTAGCCATTCTTCCTATCTCAAAAATGGACAAGACTAAAACCACCAAAGACAATAGCACATAATTCTCCATACACTTTTTTTTTTTTTTTTCAGAAGCTGTCAATTGCTGTGGAGAGTCTGACAGTATTTTAAGAGGCCTGCATTTACTTAGGTAGCTAATATTATATATATATATATATATATATATATATATATTTCTTTTATAATTTACAATAAATTAATTGCCATATTAGCCATGCAAGGAGGAATCCAGAATCTCACGGCACAAAAAATTCATTAATTCCACCAAAATTGCAATAATTGGCATTAAAACCCAAAATGTGATTTTTTTTTTTTTACCAAACTGGAAGGTCTCTTAGCCTATAAAATCATCCCTCAACACTCCCATCCTCTGTGCCATCGGTAATAGTCCAGAATACAGCATTATTTTTTTTCTTTCTCTACTTTCTCTCTCTAGATTTTGTTCAGGTTTAGCCATGGCGAGGCTAAGGGTGAGTAAGGGTCGCCAAAAGGTTCCAATGGTTAAGATGGATAAGAGGAGCAATCTGCAGGTGACCTTTTCCAAGCGCCGCGGTGGCCTCTTTAAGAAAGCCAGCGAGCTCTGCACCCTCTGTGGCGCTGAACTCTGCATCATTGTATTCTCCCCCGGTGAGAAGGTCTTCTCCTTCGGCCACCCAAGCGTAGAGGCCGTCGTGGAGCGCTACATGACCGGCGCTCCACGGTGCAACATAGCCGACGGCGAGCACATGCGCATCATCGAGGCTCACCGTATGGCCACTGTGTGCGAGCTCAACGCCACACTCTCACGCGTCCAGAACCAGATCGATGCCGAGAAGAAGCGCTCCGACGGGCTCGAAATGCGGCTGGCTGAGATTCGAACCCGGTGCTGGTGGGCCCGAGACCTTGATGAGCTGTCCCAGCAGCAACTCCTGCAGCTGCTGGAGGCCTTGGAGCATCTCAAGTACAAAGTCACTTGCGAGTCCAGAGATCTACTGGCTCAGAATGATGCTATTGATGTTGCTGATAACCTGCACCATTTTCAGTATTTAGCAGGCGGTGCCAGTTCGTCGTCGAACTCGCTCATGATGCAACCCCAGCAGCCACATGTGGCGCCACCGCCACTGCAGGTCTTTCAGCCGCAGGCGTATCAGCTGCTGCCTGTGGTTCCGCATCCCGCGATTCAGAATCCACAGCAGCAGAATGTTATCCCGCAGGCGCATGGTCTTCCGAATCCGGCAAATCATATGATGCATCTGCAAAACCCTCAGCTTATGCAGCATTCTCATCTGTTACATAACCCTCAGAATCAGATTTTGCAAAACCAGCTGGGTTATGAGGGGAATATGATTAATCAAGGAGCTGGCGGCTTCGATGATATGGGTGGTGGATATGGACTGGGTGGTGGGTTCTATTGATTGCAATGCGGAGAATCTAAGATGTCCACAATTTACTATGAAAATCCAGTCTTTTGTTTTTTAAAGTTCATCTGTTTGTGTGTTAAGATATAGACACAGGCTTGGTATTGTGTTCTCCATTCATTCATGTCGGTCTGTCTAGGGTTTGGATTTTTCGTTTTCTTGTTGTCGGATGGTCGTGGGTCGTGTTTAATTTGTCCCATTTTTTGTGTTTTAATTTACCTATGCTGTTAGGAAATTTGGTGGTGTGTTCTTTTAATCTCTGTTTTTCAAATGAAAGGGCACCTTATTTATTTATAATTCCATATCCTCCTCGAAATTGTGATCTTGAATCCTGCGAATAGCAATTGTAATAAGATGGGGAATTGCTTAATCAGAAATTTCAAACAACATCAAATCTATTTATTTAATTAATTTTTTATTCTTTTCCTTTAATTTCCTTTTTTCTTTAAACTATCCTCACTTTCTCTTTCCCAACTTCTTCCTCATTAGAGTTGCATTATCTCATCAATTTCAGATTTCAAAATTTTAAATTATTTTTTTATTTATCTAAATTAATCTCATTTTAAAATTTATCTAAACTAATCTCTTTTTGTAAGAGACAAATTTCACCAACTCCTACTTCTCCATAAAAATACCTTCCAATCCCTTCTTCATCTTCCCGTTCTTCACATAACCGAAGCAACTAATGCTTTTATTATCGCATCAAAGCCTCCTTTGTTTTATCACCACCTCTTTAATCAATTTCAAATTCTAAATTTTAAACCACTCTTCATCCCATGAAGCTCCTTCTTCTTGTATTCTGCACACAAAAAAAAAATGTGATTACAATTATTCTTCCAATTCTAATACAAATCTTCCCAATTTTTAACCCCATTTTTTTTTATCTTAGATTTAAAGTTTTCATTAAGTGATTATTTTATTTGAATAGTGGGTGTTTAAAGGCATTTTCATTATTCACACCCAAAAAGATTCCATTCCATCTTCTCGAAAATCTTGCAATGCATTTTCACCATCATTGAACTCTCACATATGGTCTTCTGCTTGATTAATTCAAGTTATTAATGATCCTATTGAAGAATAGACCAGGCTGAAAGGAGCCCATGGTGTTGCCATAGCTATTGGGAAGAAAGATAAATTTTCTCTTTGATTATTTCTTATTTTGTTCCTGAGATTATGGCCTTTTAACATTTTAGTTCTTGCTTTTGGCAACAAAGAAAGCTTACGTATATTTGCTCAACAATCACAGCCTCACATTTTCTAAGATATCTAATTATTAGTCGAAATGATCAATAAGTTCAAAACCCAGTTAACTCCAAAATGCAACTGCTCTGTTTGCATTTATCTTTATAAGAGATAAAAGGATTTTTTTTTTTTTTGAAACTTTCATCCAGGAGCTGTTTCTTTTTTCTCTCATTTTGTTTTCATTTTTTTCTTTTCCTTTGTTTTCAAATTTTTACCCATGACAATTTCATTTTAATGTTTTAAACTTTTTATTTTGCAAATCCACTAATGAAATGGTTCTTCCTTTGAGGTAAAATTAGAACTTTAATATAGCAAGTTGTTCTTTTAGTATTAAGCTATTAATAGTGGTTGGTGTTCGTCACTAGGATAGGGTTTGGTTTGGGTGTATCTGTTGTTAAATTTTGCAAAGTTTTATTTAGAACAGAGACTATGATGAAATAGATAAATGACTACAAAAAACATGCCATTGATTGTAATGTAAGAAAAAACAAATCTCCCCAAATTGGTGATGAAAGAAAGCTTGAATTAAGTTCAAAGCCATTGTCACAGTAAGAACCGTTCAAGGTCCTTGTAGTAGATGACTCATTCATATTTGTCTCCTGTGTTTATATTCATTTATATCATTACAAATGTTTTACAAAATTTCAAATTTCTTCTTATCTCACAGTCACCTTGATGCTACATAATATTTTACAAATTTTTGTATAATGATAAATAGATTTATGATAAGTTGAAGTTATAAGGATACATAAGCTAAAGTTATGGGATTATGATAGATTTGGTCATTACATAAAAGGAGACCCTTTTAATTCATAGTATAGAATAAATATGCCTTTGAATTATCCTCATATATAGGATTCGTCTTTAACTACTTTTTAGGATCAAAATATTTTTTTTACCAAGATCTACCATGTGTTTTTATTCATTTATTCATTTAAATGTTCTACATCTCACTGTCACTTTGATGCTATATATTATTTTAGAAATTTTTGTAGAGTGATTAATAGATTTATGGTAAGTTGAAATTATAAGAATATTAAGCTAAAGTTACGAGATTATAACAAGCTTGGTCATTACCTAGAAGGATGATTTGAGTTTACAATACATAGCATCAAATTTTATTTTAATGTTGTATAAAGTGGAAAGAGGGCAAGTTATGTTGTTCTCTTTGGCGGTGCTTCAATGATTATATTTTTAACGTAAGCAATATTCTAACATCCGGTAGTAAACCTCACTAGATTTAGTCTGGAATGTTAAGATTGGTTGTCCAAATATAATTTTACACCCTAACATAAATGCTATTTTAACGCAAGAGAAAATGAATAAGATGTAGATGGTTATTGATGTGTAAGATATCATAAAAAGACATCAGTCTAGATTATTACCTAATCGAAGGATCTTGACATTAGGTTACACATGTAATATTTTATATTTTATTAAAGGTTTATTGTCATGGTAAATGATAGTATAAATGTCTGTATAAGTTGTATTGAACTTTTATGAAAAAAATTTTTATGTCATGTAATGATTACTAAATTTCCAAATGTAATCCGTGAAATATTATAGAAGACTTTGTAAAAATAAAATTGCTATCCTAACATGAATGAACCCAATTGATTGTTTTTATTTTTATTTTTCAACAGGCCTTATTACTGTTTACTCATTTTTAAAGTTTTTTTCATCATCATTCAACTTAAAGTCTAACATAAAATTTGAAATTTGCTAATACATTTCATCTACTATTTAATCTTTGAATAATGCATTACAAAATATGTGAATTGAGAAATCCTCTGCTTGACAAATGCACTAATAAGGCCAGTTGTACAATATATTATCATTGAGTAGTAAAAAAGAATTTTGTTAGATAAGAAGAGTATAGAGTATATTTGAAAAGGCTACATACAATTTAAGGTGTTTTAATATATTAAATTATTAATATTAACACTTGTGTAAAAAGTCTTGCTATAATAAATAAAATTATTTTTCACAATACGGTTTAAACACTGATACATTAAAAACAAAACAACCCAATTGCACAACACACTTTAATGACGGAATTAAATAATTATTTGCATAATTATTTTGATTATATCATCTAAATAACAATATATATTTAATAGCAAAATTACATATTAATTTAAGCCACAAAATAAATAAATTAAAATGTATTTTTCCACAAATGCTATCCTCTTTGCATTTCTTCAGCTCATTAATAATTAATTTATATTTAAAATTATCAAATCAAGTTTGAAATTTTCATTCACATTGATATATATATATATATATAATGAAATCATTTTTGTTGCTCAAATAAGCAATATTTTAGGGAAGAAATTTCATGTGCAATATATATATATATATATATATATATTCTGCAATTAAGATGTACTCCAATATATATATATATATATATATATATATTTTCTGCAATTAAGATGTACTCCAATGGGTATTACTCTTCCATTGCAGTGGTTTGAGTTTGGATTTTCTAATATGTAATCTTTTGGTCGAATGTTATTCAATCAATGGCAAGTAAATGTAGAATGCCAATTTTGGTTGCAGCCTTTGATTTGCTTTCTTCTTCTCACTCTAATTAATCTTTGTTTTTTTTTTTAAAAAAAATAGATTATTGTAATCCATATCCAAGGCTTAGTGATATCAACCAATAAGGTCGATGTTTTGAATGGACCATACTTGGTGGCCAAAGCAAACTCAAAATTTTCCAGATTTTATTATTGTAAAAGTGAAAGGCTGGACTTGGAGATGGATATGATCATATATATGGTTTGTTGGGTAGGTAGATAGATGATGACATATAACATCACAAAATTGTTAAGCAAAGGGTATTTTAACACATTGGCATTTTCATTCTTTGAGGAAAAAAAAATTATACCAATGCGTCTGTACAAATGCTTCTCTTTATAGGGTGATATATACTATTATCATAATTTATATATACCCTTATATATTTATTAATACATATTAATTATGTGATATATCAAATTCATAGTTCTTTTCTTAAATTGCTCAAATAAAATTTAAATTATGAGGTGCTTATTTAGAAAGCATTTATACATGTAATTATTTTGTCCAATTAAGAAGAAGAAGTGAAACTACGCCTGCGCAGAAATTTGATTGTATATCTTATTCGTAGGATTGGATTTTTTTTTTTTTTAGTAATTCATTAATGGATGGATAATTAAGTTGGAGAGATCAGTTATTTATTACATTCTTTATCTTATTGTGTTAGAGAGAATCCAAATCCGTTTAATTATCTATGATAAGGAGAGATTAGGAGAATAAGTAATATCGTTTATTGACGAACTTATAAAATTTAGAGAGCTTAATTAGATTTCAAAAATAAATCTCACTCGTTGGGTTTGGTAAAATGAAAATAGACTTTCGACTGTCTATCCTTTAATTTGCTGATAATTTACCTTTTAGAATGTTTTCATTTGCAAAAATGATGGGAAAAAAACATGAGAGATGTAGATAGATTTGAACTATGGTAGATCGAACGTGATATTTAGCATCACGAAGCTGTTAAGAAAGAAAAGCTTAAAACAGCTTCATTCACAGTGAATTGTAAATGTCAGTTAAGTTTTCAAATACCAATTAATTTCTTTACTCTTGAATAATGTACCTTATCAATTTGATATTATTAAAAAAAAAAAAACTAGTTATACAATATAACTGGTTCCAAACAAGTCGTAATTAAATGTTTAGAATTTGATTATTCCTTTTTAAATTGTTATCAATCATGCATAAGTGCTCTGTGCCAGCGCATACACATTCAAATTTTAAAATTTTCAATTTCAATTTGATATTAAAAAAAAAAAAAACCATCTATACAAGATATTTGATTCACAAAGATATTTTATATATATATATATATATATATATATATTAAAAGTGCTTTTAATTCATTATCAATGATGCATATACATCGCTTGTGCAAGTGTACATATATACTTAGGATTTAAATTTCACAAATATCTATATGTTCTTGATATTATAAAATTGTGATATTTATTTTCATTCAAATATCATTATATAATAAGTGTCGTCCACTTAATAAAAGAGGGCAAGCAATCAAAATCTTTTAATTTCTTTTTATTCAATTCAAATCATTGACAAAACTTTTATATTTATCTATTTTAACAATAATTTATTTATTTGAATTATTTATAATTGACTTCTAATTTAATTTTTAATTTTTCTATTATCAAATTATTGATTTTTTTGAATTTTTAAATGATATCTTGATTTGTAATTTTTAATATTTGAATTATTTATTCATTTGAGAAATGCAATTTTGATACCCAATTTAATCTTATTGAAATAATTTTTAACTTAAAATTTAGTAGTATTATATTTAAATATTTAATATTAAAAATAAAAGTTAATAACATTTTAATATTTTAATGAGTTGTATAATTTAAAAGTTAAATAATTTTAATAATACATTATCTAATTTTTAAATTGTAAACCATATCGATAAATATTATATATATTTATTTTTTATGAAAATTATTTATTTCAAAAAATAATTCAATAAAATTATCTATACTTGATTTTTAATCTAAATTTGTTAATGGATTTTAATTTGAATTATTTATGTAACTATATCTTTCTAATATTATAAGAGTTTTGACACTTATCTTCACTCAAATATTATTATACAACAAATATTTTTCACTTGTCAAAAGATGACGAGTGAGAAGAACTTTTAATTTTCTTCTTATTTCTTATTTTATTTTATTCCAATTAAATTGTGATAGAATTTTTGTATTTATTTATTTTAATAATAAGTTATTTATTTGAATTATCCATAATCGATTTCTAATTTTATTTTTTAATTTTATTGTTATTAAATTATTGAATTATTAATTTATTTTTAATTTTCTTAATTATCAAATAATATTTAAATTATTTATTTAATTGAGTAATGTAATTTTGATATCCATTTTAATATTATTAAAATTATTTTTAACTTAGAATTTAATGGTGTTATATTTAAATATTTAATATAAAAATAGAGATTAAAATATTTTAATATTTTATTGAGTTGTATAATTTCTAATTTAAGTAATTTAATAATATCTTTTAATTTTTAAATTATAAACCACTTTAACAAATATTATATATCCATATTTTTTATGAAAATTATCTATTTAAAAATAAAATCATCTTAATTTTTAGCTTAAATTCTTTAATAAATTTCAATTTGAATTATTTATGTATTTGTGCGAGCTCTACATGAATAATATATTTCAATTTTCAATCTATATATATCTTATTAACGAAGAAGTTATTCCACCACCGCATGTTATCACCAGATTCAGCTCATTTCCCTTTGATTTTTTGTAAAAGAATTTTTTATAAAATTTATATGCATAACAACATAATGATAAAGAAAGATTTTATTGTTTTACTATCTTTGTTATTCAATCACGTGTTTTTATATTTTTATTAAAAAATTCATTTAATTATCTCATAATTAATATATAAATTAAAATCTTTTCAATTTACATAAAATTTCTTTACATTTAAGTAATTAATATTGAGTAAAAAATATTCACAATATTAAGTAATTAATCTTATATATAAGAGTATTATTATTTTATAATTTAACACACAAAAGTTATTTAAAACGTATATTTAAATGGACTATCTCTTTTTCTCCCCTTAAGTTAATTCATTTTAAATTTATATATTTTTGATATTATAATAATCATGACATCTATCCTTACCAAAATATTACTATACAACAAGTATTTTTCACTCACTAATAGAGGGTGAGTGATAAGAATTTTTAATTTTTTTATTTATTTTTCTTTACTATTTCAATTTAAATCATGGATAAAGGTTTTGGATTTTTTAATCTTCTTTTAATTCAAAATATCATATCTTTTATCCATATTAAATAATTTGTATATAAGTAAATAATTATATTTATATAGAAATAAAACATTGATTAACACAAGATTAGTAATATCTAATTTTAATTTAATAAATAATGTCTATATAAAAATTCTTACTTTTTAAATTTTCATATTATTTTTAAATATCAAATACTAAATTTGATATTTTAGAGTTTTCCTTTTTGAATTTTTTTTTATCACTTTTGAGTACTTATTACAATTTTAATTTAAAATTTTTCTAAAATTTCTTAAAAAAATTTATATTTTCTTGAAGATAATATATTAATTATGATAATATATGAACTTTTATTAATTAAATAATTATTAGGCATGAAGTAGTTAATTTAAAATTTTAAACAAAATAATTTGTAAATAAATTCACTTAAGCATTAATATATTAAGAAAATATTTTTAGAAACATGAAAAAAATTTAAATGATAAATTTAGCTAATTTAAAATATTAACATAATAATTTTATTATATTAAAAGAAATATATCATTCCCTTATACCTAACATGAATATGATTGTGTCAATTATAAAGTGATGTAGTAGACAAAAAATATATATATATATATATAATGACGGTATACATATATTTAAATATATTATAATTTAGAATTTAAATTCATATTATAAATTATTATCAAATAAAATTAATTAAACTCATGCATCACACAGAACACAAGCTAGTTTGTATATGAAAAAGAAACTACTAATATCATATTGGGACAAATAGTTGTTTCTTATCAAATGTTTTCCTTTCAAAATATATTTGATCATATTTTATATTTAAAAATATAATCATAATTATAAAATAGGAAATTTAGTAATAAAAGGAAACTTAGTAATACAATTTTATTTTACATTTAAATTTTTTTTAGATTTTTTAAAGTAATATTATATTGTTGCAATTTATATTATCAACAAATCAATTAGATATACTTAACATTTTTTAATCATAATAATTGATTTCTTATATTATAATTAAATATATTTTTAAACATAATATTATATTGTTGAAATTTATATAAATTTTTTTTATATATTTTATTTTTGATATTTTTAAATATAAAATTAAATTTTATTATTAAATTTCCTTTGTTAAAATTATTATTATGTTTAAAATATAAAATATGTTTTTAAACATAATATTATATTATTGCAAACATACAATGAGATATTCACCATATTTTTTTATTATAATCATAATTATAAAATAGGAAGTTTAGTAAGAAAATTTTATTTTATGTTTAAAAAAGTTATAGATTCATTAAAGTAATATTATATTATTGCAATTTATGTTATGAGCAAATCAATTAGATAAACATGATATTTTATAATTATAATAATTGATTTGCTTATATTATAATTAAATATATTTTAAAACATATATTATATTGTTGCAATATATATACAAAGTTGTTATCTTCTATATATCTATATATCTAAATTCTAGCATTTAAAAGTTGTTAGAAAAATTGACTAGGTGTCACTCTTAGGTTTAGTTTCAGCCTTTAGTTCACCTAAGGGAAATGTAGGATTGTCTAATCTTAGTCTCTTCATGTTTTAAATGTTATTGTTAATTTGATTGGGGTGCTGGTCTTGAGTTAAATTAGCAATAAGATTTGATTTGGGAGTGTTGATCATGAATTAATGAAATTAGGAAAGAATAATAAGAATTTAACTTAGGTGTTGGGTTTAAATTAATTTTTAGATAAGCAATAAAAAAATAATGCAATTTATGACTAGGATCAATTTGAGAATTGAATGCATGAATATCTAGTAGATTGAAAATTTTTCCCATTTGAAATTTCTTTTTCTAATTTTGTTTGATTATTATGCCATCTTTGAAATTTTATCTTTAAATTCTATTTTAGATATCAAAATCCTTTTTTTCATTTAACACTTAAAATTAGTCATCCAATCCATTGGGCTTGACCTAGACTCATTGCCCTATAAAATTAAGATAATTTAGTATATTAGATTGTAAAGCCAAGACTCATTTAACTCTTTCCAAGTGTACCAATTTAATAAATTATTTTGATAACTATGTGTTTGTCTATATATATATAATCAATAATAATTTAGTCATTTTTGTTACTTACTACCTGATGATTATCAAATTATTTTACCAGGATTTATTATTTTAGCTTTATTAAATTTATTGAAGTTTCCATAAAATTGACTTTGGAATTTATCGTAGAACATTTAATGCAATATTTTCATCCCACTAGTTATTTAATATGTATTGAATATTGTTGATGTATAAATTTAGTTAACCTAAGTCCAGAATCTCAAACTACAAATTGAGAGTATAAAAATCACAAGATAGATAGATAGATAGATAGATAGATAGATAGATAGATATATATATATATATATATAGAGAGAGAGAGAGAGAGAGAGATATCACCAGGAGTTTTTTAAAGTGGTTTGGTTGAGTACAATGCTTATGTCCATGGTTATTTTATTTCTCAGTATTTTTGTTCAATATTTGTTTCTTTCTTAATTATCTCTATACAATGATTTCATTCCATTTTATAATGGCTAAAGTGGTATAGTTTGAATGTAAGGAATTATAAATTGATTATGATTACATAATAGATAATAGTGGATTTCCATTGAAATAAAAAACTGAATGGATTTCCCTGTATTGATAGCTGGGTAAATGTACGTCAAGTTGTAGACTAGCCTTCATCCTCAATGACCTGAGGTTGCTACTTTGATCCTTGTTGACTAGCAATCTGAATTCACATTTGGCGATCTGGTGACTTATTCTAGTGACCTCAATTATGGATGAATTGGGTCCTTTTTAGTTAGGCTTGTCCATTGAGCTTTTACTAGCCCATTTGTATGGCACCAAAAATACCTATGACATTTACCTCCTCAGCTCTCAGTGCAATCTGCAGATTGTAAGTTGTAGTTTGTTAGTAAAAGCTAGCGATTGTGATTAGCCATGCTATCATTTGGACTTCTATGCCAACCCATGCCATCATATGTACATTTACCTCGCTAAACAAGGTTTTTGATGAACTTTTATAATTTTATTGTTAAGTTGAATGCTCAGTAGGTCATAGACAATACCTCAAAGGTTAACACGAATGCACCTCAGCTAACAAACCATGGCATAATAAATATTAGTCAAGTTGAATGCCTAGTAGGTCACGACTCAACTAGTAGGTAGGTTATGCCTCAGCTACTTGCTAGTAATGAATGACCAGTAGGTTGTGCCTCAACTAGCGATGAACTCCTAGTAGATCTCACCTCAACTAGCAAACCATGAATATTAGCTAAGTTGAATGCCCAATAGGTCATGCCTCAGCTAGCAATGAATGCCCTAAGAATAACTCACTTCATGTAAAATCAGGATTAGAAGGGCAAGCTTGAAAATATGGGCGTAGATGTTTAGCATTCCAAGCTTATGGAACTTCAGCTCCATTCATATTTATTAAGTGATAAGCTCTATTTTCCAAGTCTTCCTTGATGATATATGGGCCCGCCCAGTTCAAACCTAGTGTCCCATCACTGGCCTTACGAACTCTAGGAAAAATAAGGCATAGTATGAGATCACCAATTTTGTGGTCTAAACTCGGACCTTCCTGTATAATTTTTAGAGTATGTGTTGTATAGTTTGACTAATTGACAACATAATGAAGTGTGCATTGCCTCTACTTGAAACTTATCTTGCTCATCAGAAGAGCACTCTGTCAAAGTCTCAACTAGATTCATCAGCTGCTAATCTCACTCAGGTAATTTAACCAGCTTCTAGAGATAAATGGTTCATTTTTTTCTTATACCGCAATTGGTACTTGTAATCTGGTCCTACCAAGAATATATGTTTGTGATGATGTCATCTGTGTTCATGTGTATGCTGAAGCTTTCTCAACATTGCATAACAGTATCTTTAAGGTACTTTAAGAGCATTTTTTGATTATCTCGCCTTGTTTGATCTCGTGATCCATCATGTTACTCACTGTGTATGGGCAAAATTTGTGCTCAGATGGCTTTCATTGACTCTAATGTACTACTCTGAATAAAGGATTGATTAGCAAACTTCAAGAAATTGGCTATTCATGCTGAATAATTAACTAAAATGAACCACATGTGCGAAGGTTGTAGTATTTGATATCTTGTTTCACTATTGTAATACATACCTGAAAATATGCCGTGGCTGGATTTTGGCTCATTACTGTGAAATAGAAAGCTACTAAAATTCAATGTGACCCTCAGGTTAGTTAATTACAACATTTGAACTTCTAATGGTTTTTCCTCTAGCCATCGCAATTGGATGGAAAATCAAAGAGACTGTAGTTTAAGGCCTTTCCTCTAGTGCCAAAATGTTAATGTGTAAATTTGGTTAACCCAAATCCAGAATCCCAAACTGTAATTTAAGTGTAAAAGAGACAGAGAGAGAGAGAGAGGAAAAACAGGGAGACACCCAAAGTTGTTAACATGGTTCGGTTAAATGCAATGCTTATATCCATGGTTTTTTTATTTCTCACGCTACAACATTTTTGGCTTTAGGCAATGGCCAAAAATCATTGCCTAAAGCCTTAAAAGCATTGCCTATTATTTTAGGCAATGATTTTTGGCTGTTTTCTAATCCAGTGTTGCCTATTCCTTAAGGCAACGATTTTTTAAGTGTTTATGGCAATGCATCAAAAAATCGTTGCCTATAAATTCAGAATAAGCAACAATTTTTTGGTTCACAATAGGCAAAGGTTATACAACCGTTGCTAGTTTAGGCAACGGTTAAAAAGTGTTGTCATTGATTATGAATGCAACATGCAAAAATCATTGCTTAGCAATGATTTCTTACAACAACAGTGAATCGATTCATAGTATAGGCAATAGTTTTTTACTTCTTGAATCGATTTGGTAATCGATTCATCCTATAAGCAACAATTTTTTCCTCCTCTTGAATCGATTCATTAATAGGCAATAATTTTTTTTAGACATGAATCAATTCATGGATTACTGAATCGATTCATTTATGACAAATTTTCCACCTAGAGTTTCATAACTTTCAATCGATTTCACAATCGATTTGAAAACTAATGAATCAATTCTTTTTATATTGAATCGATTCGTTACAGTATGAATCAATTCATTTGTAATTTTCTAAATCGATTCGTTTGTAATTTGCAGCTTGAAATTGTTGCAGCATCAGCTGATCACATGCATTTCATAAAAATAAAAATAAAAATTACTCCAATAGTCAATACATCAATTAATTT
>JANHAO010001991.1:0-30449 GCA_026873985.1 Saraca asoca | reverse complement strand
CTATTCTTCTTTATTTCTTTTCTATTCCTTATTACTTTCTCTTTTCTTAATAAATTTGGATAGTTGAGTTGTAAAGATTTTGGTAATAAATATTAACTTCTCTATGGGATCGACCCGTATTTGCTGGTACTAACTACAACTATGCTATGCACTTGCGGATATTTAAACAAATTACATCAATAGCATCACGAGCCAAGGTGCATTCAGCATAGTCTCACTTTTGCTCGACTAGCAAGAGGGAATTTGTTCGTTCTGCACTAGAATTGATTAAAGGAAGAGTAGTAGTTGATCGCCAACTTGATCTGCTGTCAAAGTACTCTTGTCAAAGCCCCCCACTTACAAGGAAAATCATGAAGGAACTCTATGCCGCATTCAGAGTCTCGGTGCAGATGGAACGAGTCAACATTCGGCACACTGCAGTAGTCTGTCAGCTACTGGGGCCAGCCCTGTGCAATGCCACCAAAGCCACTCCCTGAATCGGCCGTCGTCATCCATATCTTCCAGCCATAATGTCGATTTGCAAACCCAGATAAAACAGCAGTGGCAAACAATGCTCCACTCGGGACAAGGCTGTGGCTACCTACTTCCACAAAGTTCAGAGGCTCACTTTTCAAGATTGAACAAAGCCAATGCCATTCGAGGAAAAGAAACTCCCTTCATGGCGATATTTAAGGAAGAACTATAGAGAATGAAAACAGCCCACTAGACACCAGCGTCCTCTAAGCTCACACTCTAGGCCTTTGCGAGCTCAAGACAAATAAAGATTCACTACGAAGTCGCTGCAGTTGCTCGCGTCATAACTTCCCTATTTGCACTGCCCTTGGCACTGCGATAATCATTGATCATTTGATTTGAAAGAAATAAAATGGAGATTTCACCTTTGGCAATAGTATTAAGAGTCAAAGCAGCATTCTTGCTTTATAAAATACTCTACCGAAAATGAATTCTCACCCACCGAACTTAGAAGGAATATTCAACCTAATTAGGACACGGCGTAACTTATCAAAAATGCCCATCAAACATGCTTTGTCCTGCTCATGATTGGTTATCTAAAAGCATTCTGATGTAGCCAACCGAGCACTTGATTTATGTTAAAATAGGGAGCCAGAATTCCCTACCCATCTGAGCAATAAAATTGTTGACCAACAACTTACAGCTATCATGCAAATGGAAAACTTACAGCTTTCATGTGATCTACTCATAGCTCAGGCACATCTGGTGCTAAAACCACTAAGCCTCTAGAGCTACTAATCATACCGCTTGGGCACACTCAACGCTAAATACACTAAGCCTCCAGAGCTACTAATCATACTACTCGGACACACCTGATTTTAAATGCATTCAGCCTCTAGAGCGAGCTCGGGCACACCTAGTACTAAGTGCGCTAAGCCTCCAGAGCTACTAATCATACCGCTTGGGCACACCTGGTGCTAAGCGCACTAAGCCTCCAGAGCTACTAATCATACTGCTCGGGCACACCTAGTGCTAAAAGTACTAAGCCTCCTAAGCGAGCTCGGACACACCTAGTGCACAATGCACTAAGCCTCCAAAGCTACTAATCATACCGCTCGGGCACACCTAGTGCTAAAAGCAATAATCCTCCAAAACGAGCTCAGGCACACCTGATGCTAAGCGCAATAAGCCTCTAGAGCTACTAATCATACCACTCAAGCACACTTGGTGCTAAAAGTACTAAGCCTTCAGGGCGAGCTCAAGCAAACCTGGTGCTAAATGCACTAGGCCCCTAGAGTTACTAATCATACCGCTCGAGCACACCTGGTGCTAAGCGCACTAAGCCTCTGGAGCTACTAATCATACCGCTCCAACACACAGAGTGCTGAAAGCACTAAGCCTCCAGAGCGAGCTCGAGCACACCTGGTGCTCAATGTACTAAGCCTCCAGAGCTACTAATCATACTGTTCGAGCACACCTGGTGCTAAAAGCACTAACCCATCAGAGCAAGCATAGGCGCACCTAGTTCTAAGCACACAAAGCCTTCAAAGCTACTAATCATACCACTTGGGCACACTTGGTGCTAAAAGCACTAAGCTTCCAAAACAAGTTTAGGCACACCTGGTGCTAAATGCACTAAGCCTCCAGAGCTAATAATCATATCGCTCAAGCACACCTGGTGATAAAAGCACTAAGTTTCCAAAGCGACTTCGGGCACACCTTAGGCTAAGTGCACTAAGCCTCCAGAGCTACTAAACATATCGCTTAGGCACGCCTGGCACTAAAAGTGCTAAGCCTCCAGAGTGAGCTCAGGCACACCTGGGGCTAAATGCACTAAGCCTCCAGAGTGAGCATGGGCACACATGGTTCTAAGCACACAAAGCCTCCAGAGCTACTAATCATGCCACTCGGGCACACTTGGTGCTAAAAGCATTAAGCCTCCAAAGCGAGCTCGGGCACACTTAGTGCTAAGCCCACAAAACCTCCAAAGCTACTAATCATACCATTCGGGTGCATTTGGTACTAAAAGTACTAAGCCTCCAGAGCGAGTTCAGACACACTTGGTGCTAAATGCACTAAGCCTCTAGAGCTACTAATCATATCGCTCGGGCACACCTGATGCTAAAAGCACTAAGCCTCCAGAGCGAGCTCGGGCACACTTGGTGCTAAGTGCACTAAGCCTCCCAAGTGAGCTCGGCAAACCTGGTGCTAAAAGCACTAAGCCTCCCGAGCGAGCTCGGGCACACCTTGTGCTAAATGTACTAAGCCTCTAGAGTAAGCATGGGCACACCTAGCTCTAAGCATACTAAACCTCTAGAGCTACCAATCATACTGTTCATGCACACCAAGTGCTAAAAGTACTAAGCCTCTAGAGCGAGCACGGACACAATTGGTGCTAACCGCACAAAGCCTCTAAAGCTACTAATCATACTGTTTAGGCACATCTGGTTGTGAAAGTACTAAGCCTCCAGAGCGAGTTCAGACACACCTAGTGCTAAAAGCACTAAGCCTCCAGAGCGAGCTCGGGCACACTTGGTGCTAAGTGCACTAAGCCTTCAATGCGAGCTCGAGCATACCTAGTGCTAAATGCACTAAGCATCCAGAGCTACTAATCATACCATTTGGACACACTTAGTGCTAAATGCACTAAGCCTCCAAAGCAAGCTTGGACACACCTAGTCCTAAGCGCACCAAGCCTCCAAAGCTACTAATCATGCCACTCAGGCACACCTTGTGCTAAAAGCACTAACCCTCCGAAGGGAGCTCAAGCACACCTGAAGCTAAAAGCACTAACCCTCCAGAGCGAGCATGGGCACACCTAGTTCTAAGCACATTAAGCCTCTAGAGCTACTAATCATACCACTCAGGCACACTTAGTGCTAAAAGCACTAAGCCTCTAGAACAAGCTTGGGCACACATGGTGTAAAATGTACTAAGCCTGTAGAACTACTAATCATATTGCTCGGTCACACCAGGTGCTAAAAGCACTAAGCTTCCCAAGTGAGCTTGGGCACACCAGGGGCTAAGCGCACTAAACCTCTAGAGCTACTAATCACACCACTCGGGCACACTTGGAACAACAAGCACAAAGCTTCCAGAGGCAGCTTAGGCACACTTGGTGTTAAATGCACTAAGCATCCAGAGCTACTAATGATACCGCTTGAGCACACTTGGCGCTAAAAGCACTAAGCCAGCGGAGCGAGCTCGGGCACACTTGGTGCTAATTGCACTAAGCCTCCAGAGCTGATAATCATACCGCTCGGCACACCTGGTGGTAAAAGCACTAAGCCACTAGAGTGAGCTCGGGCACACTTAGTGCAAAATGCACTGAGCCTCCAAAGCTACTAATCATACTACTTGGGCACACCTGGTGCTAAGTGCACTAAGCCGCCAAAGCTACTAATCATATCGCTTGGGAACACCCAGTGCTAAATGCACTAAGCCTCCAGAGAGAGCTTGGGCACACCTAGTGCTAGGCACACTAAGCCTCCAGAGCTACTAATCATTTCACTCAGGCACACCTAATGCTAAAAGCATTAAGCCTCCAAGGCGAGCTCAGGCACACCTAGTGCTAAGTGCACTAAGCCTCTAGAGCTACTAATCATATGGCTAGGGCACACCTAGGGCTAAAAGCACTTAGCCTCCAGAGCGAGCTTGGGCACAGCTGGTGCTAAATGCACCAAGCCTCCAAAGCTACTAATCATACCACTTGACCACAACTAGTGTTAAAAGCACTAAGCCTCCAAAGCGAACTCAAGCACATCTGGTGCTCAAAGCACTAAGCCTCCAAAGCTACTAACCATACCGCTCGGGCACAACTGGCATTGAAAGCACTAAGACTCTAGATTGAGCTCAGGCACACCTGGTGCTCAATGCAGTAAGCCTCTAAAGTGAGCTCGGCACGCCTAGTGCTAAACGCACTAATCCTCTAGAGCTACTAATCATACCACTAGGGTACACCTGGTGCTAAATACACTAAGCCTCTAGAGTGAGTTCGAGCACACCTGAGGCTAAGCGTACTAAGCCTCAAGAGCTACCAATCATATGGCTCAGGCACACCTAGTGCTAAAAGCACTAAGCCTCTAGAGTGAGCTCAAGCACACCTGGTGCTAAATGCACTAAGCCTTCAGTGCTATTAATCATACCTCTCGGACACACCTGGTGCTAAAAGCACTTAGCCTCCAGAGCGGGCTTGGGCACACCTAATGCTAAGTGCACTAAGCCTCCAGAGCTACTAATCATACCACTTGGGCACACCAGGTGCTAAAAGTACTAAGCCCCCAGAGCGAGCTCGGACACACCTAGTGCTAAATGCACTAAGCCTCCAGAGCTATTAATCATACCGCTCGAGCACACCTGGGGCTAAAAGTACTAAACCTCCAAAGTGAGCACGGGCACACCTGGCGCTAGGCACACTAAGTTTCCAGAGCTACAAATCCTATCACTCGGGCACACCAGGTGCTAAAAGCTCTAAGCCTCCAAAGTGAGCACGGGCACACCTGGTGCTAAATGCACTAATCCTCCAAAAATACCAATCATACCACTTAGGCACACCTGGTACTGAATGCACTAAGCCTCCAGAGCAAGCTCGGGCACACCTGGTGCTAAAACCCTAAGCCTTAAGTGCTATAAATCATACTGCTCAAGCACACCTGGTGCCAAATGCATTAAGCCTCCAAAGCGAGCATGGGCACACCTGATTTTAAACATACCAAGCCTCCAGAGCTACTAAACATAATGCTCGGGCACACCTAGTGCTAAAAGTACTAAGTCTCCACAGTGAGCATGGGCACACCTGGTGCTAAATGCACTAAGCCTCCAGAGCTACTAATCATCTCGCTTAGGCACACCTGGTGCTAAAAGTGCTAAGCCTCCAGACCAAGAACGGTTACAACTAGTGGTAAGCAAACTAAGCCTCCAGACCTACTAATTATACTAGTTAGGCACACTTGGTGCTAGATGCACTAAGCCTCCAGAGCGAGCTCGGGCACACCTGGTGCCAAGTGTACTAAGCCTCCAAAGCTACTAATAATCTAGATTAGGCACACCTGGTGCTAAGCGCAGCAAGCCTCTAGGGCTACTAATCATACCGCTTAGGTACACCTAGTGCTAAAAGTCCTAAGCCTCTAGAGCAAGCTCGGGCATACCTGGTGCTAAATGCACTAAGCCTCTAGAGCTACTAATCATATCGCGTTGGCGCACCAGGTGCTAAATGCACTAAGCCTCCAGAGTAAGTTTAGGCACACCAAGTGCTAAGCACAATAAACCTCCAAAGCTACTAATCATTTCGCTCGGGCACACCTGGTGCTAAAAGCACAAAGCCTCCAACGTGAGCTCGGGACACACCTGATGCTAAGCGCACCAAGCCTCTAAAGCTACTAATCATACGGCTCGGGCACACCTAGGGCTAAAAGCATTAAGCCTTCAGAGCTAGCTTGGGCACACCTGGTGCTAAATGCACCAAGCCTCCAGAGCTACTATTCATAATGCTTGGCCACACCTGGTGCTAAAGCACTAAGCCTCCATAGTGAACTCAGGCACACCTGGTGTGCAACGCATTAAGCCTTCAGAGCTACGAATCATACCACTCGGGCACACTTGGCGTTGAATGCACTAAGCCTCCAGAGTGAGCTCGGGCAAACCAGGTGCTCAATGCACTAAGCCTCCAGAGTGAGCGCGGTCACACTTGGTGCTAAGCGTACTAATCCTTCAGAGCTACTAATCATACCACTCGAGCACACCTAATGCTAAATGCACTAAGCCTCCAAAGCGAGGTCGGGCACACCTGGGGCTAAGTGCCCTAATCCTTTAGAGCCATCAATCATATGGCTAGGGCATACCTAATGCTAAAAGCACTAAGCCTCTAGAGTGAACTCGGGCATACCTGGTGCTAAATGCACTAAGCTTCCAGAGCTACTAATCATACCTCACTGACACACCTGGTGCTAAATGCACTAAGCCTCCAGAGTGAGCTTGGACACACATGGTGCTAAATGCATTTAGCCTCCAGAGCTACTAATCATACTGCTTAGGCACACCTCGTGCTAAAAGCACTAAGCCTCCAGAACGAGCTCGGGCACACTTGGTGCTAAAAGAGATAAACCTCCAGAGTGAGCACGGGTACACCTGGTGCTAAGCACACTAAGCTTCCAGAGCTACTAATCATACCGCTCGGGCACACCAGGTGCTAAAAGCACTAAGCCTCTAGAGTGAGCACAGGCACACCTGGGGCTAAATGTACTAAGCCTCCAAAGCGAGCTCGGGCATACCTGGTGCAAAGCACCCTAAGTCTTAAGAGCTACGAATCATACCACTCGGGCCCACCTAGTGCTAAAAGCACAAAGCCACCAGAGTGAGCTTGGACACACCTCTTGCTAAATGCACTAAGCCTCCAGAGCGAGCTTGGGCACACCTGGTACTAAGTGGACAAAACCTCCAGAGCTACTAATCATACCGCTGGGGCACACCTAGTGCTAAAAGCACTAAGCCCTCAGAGCGAGTGCAAGCACATATGGTGCTAAATGCACTAAGCCTCCGGAGTTACTAATCATACCACTCGGGCACACCTGATGCTGAAAGCACTAAGCCTCCAGAGTGAGTTCGGCCACACTTGGTGCTAAATGCACTAAGCCTCTAGAGTTACTAATCATACCGCTATCGTACACCTGGTGCTAAAAGCACTAAGCCTCCAGAGCGTGCTCGAGCACACTTGGTGCTAAGTGCACTAACCCTCTAGAGCTACTAATTATACCACTCAGGCACACCCGATGCTAATAGCACTAAGCTTTCAGAGCGAGCTCGGGCACACTTGGTGCTTAATGCACTAAACTCCCAGAGCTACTAATCATACTGCTCGGGCACACCTACTGCTAAAAGCGCTAAGCCTCCGGAGCACGCTCGGGCACACCTAGTGCTAAATGCACTAAGCCTCAGAGCTACTAATTATCTCGCTCAGGCACACTTGGTGCTAAAAGTACTAGGCCTCTAGAGTGAGCACAGGCACACCTGGTGGTGAGCACACTAAGCCTCCAAACCTACTAATCATACCACTTGGGCACACCTGGTGCTAAATGCAGTAAGCCTCTGCAGTGAGCTCGGGCACACCTGGTGCTAAGCGCACTAAGCCTTCAGAGCTACTAATAATCTAGATCAGGCACGTCTGGTGCTAAGCACACTAAGTATCTAGAGCTACTAATCATACTGCTGGAGCACACCTGGTGCTAAAAGTCCTAAGCCTCTAGAGCAAGCTTGGGCACACCTGGTGCTAAATGCACTAAGCCTCCAGAGCTACTAATCATACCGCTTAGGCACACCCAGTACTAAATAGACTAAGCTTCCAGAGCAAGCTCGGGCATACTTGGTGCAAAACACACTAAGCTTTCAGAGCTACTAATCATACCGCTTGGCCACACTTACTGCTAAAAGTGCTAGGCCTCCAGAGCGAGCTCGAGCACACTTAGTGCTAAGTGCACTAAGCCTCCAGAGCTACTAAACATATGGCTAGGGCACACCTAGTGCTAACAGCACTAAGCCTGCAGAGCGAGCTCAGGCATACCTAATGCTAAATACACAAAGCCTCCAGAGCTACTAATCATATTGCTCAGCCACACCTAGTGCAAAAAGCACTAATCCTCCAGAGTGCACTCGAGCACACCTGGTGCTCAGTGCACTAAGCCTCCAGAGCCTCTAATCATACCGCTCGAGAACACTTGGCATTGAAAGCACTAAGCCTCTTGAGTGAGCTCAGGCACACCTGGTGCTCAATGCATTAAGCTTCTAGAGTGAGCTCGGGCACACCTGGTGCTAAGCGTACTAATCCTCCAGAGCTACTAATCATACCACTCGGGAACACCTGGTGCTAAATGCGCTAAGCCTCTAGAGCGACTTTGGGCACACCTTGGGCTAAGCACACTAAGCCTTCAGAGCTACCAATCATATGGCTCGAGTGCACCCAGTGCTAAAAGCACTAAGCCTCCAGAGTGAGCTCGGGCACAACTTGTGCTAAATTAACTAAGCCTCCAAAGCTACTAATCATACGTCTCGGACACACCTGGGGCTAAATGCACTAAGCCTCCATAGTGAGCTTAGGCACACCTGGTACTAAGCGCTCTAAGCCTCTAGGGCTACTAATCAAACTGCTTGGGCACACTTGGTGCTAAATGCACTAAGCCCCCATAACTATTAATCACACCGCTCAGGCACACCTGATACTAAAAGCACTAAGCCTCCAAAGCGAGCATGGGCACACCTGGTGCTAAGCACACTAAGCCTCTAGAGCTACTAATCAGACTGCTCAGGCACACCTGGTGCTAAAAGCATTAAGCCTCCGGAGCAAGCTTGGGCACACCTGGTGCTAAGCGTACTAAGCCTACAAAGCTACGAATCATACCGCTCGGGCACACCTGGTGCTAAATGCACTAAGCCTCCAGAGCGAGCTCGGCACACCTGGTGCTAAATGCACTAAGCCTCTAGAGCCACTAATCATACCGCTAGTGCACACCTGGTGTTAAAAGCACTAAGCCTCCAGAGTGAGCTCAGGCACACCTAGTGCTAACCGTACTAAGCTTTTAGAGCTACTAATCATGCTGTTCGGGCACACCTGGTACTAAAAGTACTAAGCCTCAGGAGTGAGCTCGGGCACACCTGGTGCTAAATGTACTAAGCCTCCAGAGCTACTAATTATACCACTCAGACACACCTGGTGCTAAATGCTCTAAGCCTCCAGAGCTACTAATCATACTGCTAGGGTACACATGGTACTAAAAGCACTAAACCTCCAGAGCGAGCTCTGGCACACCTGGTGCTAAGCACACTAATCCTCCAGAGCTAATAATTATACCACTTGGGCACACCTGGTGCTAAATGCACTAAGCCTTCAAAACTACTAATCATATCGTCCGGGCACACCCGGTGCTAATAGCACTAAGCCTTTAGAGTGAGCTTAGGCACACTTGGTGCTAAATGCACTAAGCCTCCAAAGCTACTAATCATATCGCTCGGACACAATTGGTGCTAAATACACTAAGCCTCTAGAGCGACCACAGGCACACCTGGTCCTAAATGCACCGAGCCTCCAGAGCTACTAATCATACTGCTTGGGCATACCTAGTGCTCAAAGCACTAAGCCTCCAGAGCAAGCTTGGGGACACCTGGTGCTAAATGTACTAAGCCTCCAAAGCTACTAATCATCTCGCTCAGGCACACCTGGTACTAAAAGTACTAAGCCTCCAGGCGAGCATGGGCACACCTTGTGGTAAGCACACTAAGCCTCCAGACCTACTAATTATAAGGCTTGGGCATACTTGGTGCTCAATGCACTAAGCCTCCAGTGCGAGCTTGGGCACACTTGGTGCTAAGCGCACTAAGCCTCCAAAGCTACTAATATTCTAGATCAGGCACACCTGGTGCTAAGAGCACAAAGCCTCTAGGGCTACTAATCATACCGCTCAGGCACACCTGGCGCTAAATGCACTAAGCCTCCAAAGCTACTAATCATACCGCTTAGGCAGACTCGATGCTAAATGCACTAAGCCTCCAGAGCGAGCTCGGGCACACCTGGTACTAAGCACACTAAGCCTCCAAAGCTACTAATCATACCGCTCGGCCACACCTAGTGCTAAAAGCACTAAGCCTAAAGAATGAGCTCGGGCACACCAGGTGCTAAGCATACTAAGCCTCCAGAGCTACTTATCATACGGCCCGGGCATACCTAGTGCTAAAAGCACTAGCCTCCAGAGTGGGCATAGGCACACTTGATACTAATTGCACCAAGCCGCCATAACTACTAATCATACCGCTCGGCCACACCTGGTGCTAAAAGTACTAAGCCTCCAGAGCGTACTCGGGCACACCTGGTGCTCAACGCACTAAGCCTCCAGAGCTACTAATCATATCGCTTGGGTACAGCTGGAATTGAAAGTACTAAGCCTCCAAAGCGAGCTCGGGCACACCTGGTGCTCAATGCCCTAAGCCTCTAGAGCGAGCTTAAGCACACTTGGTGCTAAATGCACCAATCCTCCAGAGTTACTAGTTATACCACTCGGGCACACCTGGTACTAAATGCACTAAGCCTCTAGAGCGAGCTCAGGCACACCTGGGGCTAAGCGCACTAAGCTTCTAGAGCTACCAATCATATGGCTCGGGCACACTTAGTGCTAAAAGCACTAAGCCTCCAGAGCGAGCTCGGGCACACCTGGTGCTAAATGCACTAAGCCTCCAGAGCGAGCTTGGGCACACCTAGTGCTAAGCGCACTAAGCCTACAGAGCTACTAATCATACTGCTCAGGTGCACCTAGTGCTAAAAGTACTAAGCCTTCAGAGCGAGCTCGGGCACACCTGGTGCTAAATGCACTAAGCCTCCAGAGTTATTAATCATACCACTTGGGCACACTTAGTGCTAAAAGCACTAAGCCTCCAGAGCGAGCTCGGGCACACCTAGTACTAAGTGCACTAAGCCTCCGGAGCTACTAATCATATCGCTCTGGCACACCTGGTGCTAAAAGCACTAAGCCTTCAGAGTGAGCTCTGGCACACCTTGTGCTAAATGCATTAAGCCTCCAGAGCTATTAATCTTACCACTCAGGCACACATGGTGCTAAAAGCATTGAGCCTCTGCAGTAAGCTCGAACACACCTGGTGCTAAGCACAGTAAGCGTCCAGAGCTACTAATCATACCGCTCGAGCACACCTAGTGCTAAAAGCACTAAGCCTCCAAAGCGAGCTCGAACACACCTGGTGCTAAGTGCACTAAGCCTCCAAAGCTAGTAATAATCCAGCTTAGACATACCTAGTGCTTATTCTCATTATCGGATGAATTGCAATCATAAGAATATATTTGGACAATCATATTATCTTCCATAGCACACAGAACGTCCAATAGAACATGCAAGAATCATGAAAAATTCATTCATTGAAAGATCTAATTTAACGAGGTAAAATTACGCACATATTCAAAGGAGAAACTCATAAGTGCATAAGTCTGAAACATATTGAAAATTGAGCGTATTAGCTTTTGCCAGTAAGTTTTAGCTTCTAGTCCGTAAAGCACACTGAGAGCTTGAGGGCTAATGTTATATGTATTTTCTGGTACCATGAGAAATGGGCTGGCAAAAACCCAACTGCAGTTGGAAGGGTCTAAGTCATTCAGGTTGCTGAAAACCTCACTTGCAAGCTCCCAACTCACTATAGGTCGCTACAGCAACTAGCTCTTAGTTCGCTACAGTAGTTAGCTCCCAATTCGCTACCTCAGCTACCTCCTAGGTCGCATCCCCAGCTAACTCTTTGCCTCTAGCTCCCAACACTTAACCTCAAAGGAGAGCTTTAGACCTCCCCAACAAACGTCAACTCACGGAGCCCACCCGTAGAAAGTAACCTGCAGAAGCTGATTTGCAGGAGTCCAAAATGTCTTTTATATTTATTATTTATTGTAACATATTTGTGGTTTATCAAATTATATTTGTACTCCTCCATGCTTCTATAAATGGGAGGCTTGAACTATTGTAAAGTGTGTGAAAAATATCAACTGAGGCTCTGCTAGACAAGAGAGAAAGCTTTGTAAAAACACTTCCCTCAGAAAATAACACTCCACCATGGACATAGGAATCCAAAAAAGGATTTTAGCCGAATCATGTTAAAAAATCTCTGCTATTTACTCCATTTTTTTCTTCCTCTCTCTCTCTCTCTCTCTCTCTCTCTCTATTTTTTACATCCATCTCACATTCGTATAACCAGGTTATAGTTTAGAGTCCACCGAATCATTCCCATTGACTAAAATTTGGGTCCTTCGTACAAATCAAATTTCATCGTCAACATCGGTCAATCTCTTAGTAGAAGGATTGGCCAAGAAATGATTTTGATTGGTATTTCGAACTTGAGTAGAGAAATTCTGCAAAGTCAGGTGAACTGGGGACCTTGCAAGTATTAATGTCAGAGGAAGCCACCGCATAAGCTCAAACATGCATTTGTACTCGAAGGGAGAGTAAACTATATGACAGTGTTAGTAACTTTAAATAATCACCTAACAAAGTACTAATCACTCACATTATTAAAAGAAAATGCCCGCATTCCAATCACAATTTCACTCATATTGTGTTATACATAAAGTTGTGAGTGGAGTTATAAATAAATAATTTGAATGAGACTGATGGAGATTAGGATTAAGCTCTTAACACTAAGTCAAAAATTATAACTATTAATTGCTCCTTTTATATGTGTTAATAAAATGCCGAAAGGTTATCACTAGCATCCTATCGGATCAACAATATTTCCCTGTGTAATGACACCTAAAGAATTCAAACTCTGTGATGTCACGGTGATACTTAATGTAAGGATCAGGTGGCTATTATTAAGCCAAAAACTATAACATTTAATCATGAACATTGACATGGCATTACCTTGCATCTATATGTGTTGCAAGCAAGCATGAAAAGCATCACAAAACTGAGTTGATACCTCAACAAATTGGATTGTCAAACATCAATATCATATCCTTATACGATAATGAATCTCAAAGATTTACCGCATTTGATTTGATTAACAATAAAACAATTTACTCCCATATTGCATTCTATGTGAAATTGGGAAAAGGAGTTATAAATAAACACCACCACTCATGTTGGAAGGACAATTACCATAAAATATAATAAATTGAAGCATAATATCACTTACAATCTCAAACGATTTTTGACACTTCGTCCGTGGAATTATTTGTCTTCAACCTCAAATCACTGCTAATGCCCAATTTGGATAAATAATATAAATTGACAAATCTTTCTATAAAGTTCATTAAAATCTGTGTATCCAAATCCCTCAATGAAAATTTAGCTCTAAAGTGCTTAATTATGTATCCAAACTTTTGGATACATAATTAAGTACTTTGAACTAAATTTTCATTGAGGGACTTTTATACGAAAATATTAAAAAATAATCTAATTTAAACATTAACAAAATATCATATAAATGTCAATATCATTAGTGGAGTAGTGTTATGCGATATTGTCTTTGAGACTTTATAACCTATAATTCCATCATCTAAGTTTGAATATTTTCTTAATCCCGTTTAAAATCATAAAAAACTACACTTTCATTTATTTAAAATTGAATATATATATATATATAATTATTTATAAATTTAATTTTAAATATATTAAATTCTATTTTATCATGATGCATACTTCAATGGCACCATTTTCTTGATGCTAACAATCACACACATATACAATTGTATGAAATAACTGAAGTTGAAGTGGTTGAATGATTTAAGTGCACATGTTTATACCTTGCACATGGTGATAAAACGGATCTATATAATATTAGAGTATATCACTAATTTTAATTTTTTTTTCTTTTAGGTTTTACTGCAATACTTATAAATCATTTAAGTTTTTAAAATTATTAGTAATAAAATTTGAATTTAAATCATAAATAATCCAAAAAAAGATACCATTACCAGTTAAATCCCTACGTTAAATTTTTATAAGGTGAGATGTTAAAAAATAAAAATATTAATAATGTATGTAGTTGATATTTTATTTAGAATTTTCAAGAACTTATCATGTTATAATCAATATGATATAATACATTTGTAATCCCACCTAAAATGTGTATACAGAAATTATGTTCCATGTAAGTCTAATTTCTTAAATTAATCTATTATATTAAGAAAGGAGTATTTTTTTTTTATTTATAGCCTTTTCTCAAAGTTTTAATAGTTTCCACAAAAGTGTGGGTTATATTTTAAGCAACAAATCAAGCGACTATGGTTGGGCCATAATACACTTCAGAGTCCATTGGACCCTTATAACCCAGCAGATTCATTTTGGCTTTGCTCAATTTATGGGAGTAATTTAAGATAATAAAATCTGATTAACCAAAAAAGGAAATATCCCTAAAAAAACCCAAAGAGGAAGGCCAATTTTCTTTGGCCACCGCAATTAGGAATTTGTCAATTTTCCATTGTACAAAATCCTATCGTGATGGCTGCCTTTCTTTTTTATCTTCTTCATGATTAATAATGTTACTTACACATGGAAAAGTTTCATAAATATCTACCAGCTTTTGGTGTTTTTATCAATTTTTTTTGGCTGTTTATTGTAACTATGGATTCCATGGAGAAAGAGTAAATTGGTTTTTAAAATTTTATAATTTTAAAATAATTTTCTTCAAATTCCTCATGAATTTTAGTAAAAACAAAAAGTTCTCCTAGAAACAAGAAATATCTATCTAAAAATAAACTAGAAAGACCAACAAACACAATATCAATAATCCAACAAAATAATGAACAATAACGAATCTAAATAAACTATAGTGCAAAAAGTAAATGAATAAGGATAAAGAGATTCAAAAGTTGATTTATAGTGCTACCCTTTTGAAAACTGATTCCAAAGCGTATATTAACTTTCAAGCTTTCAATCAAGCTTGAATTTACTATAATGAAACCTCCAAGTTTGGATTGACACTTGAAAAAGTTGAATATAACAATTATTCAAATGCAACTATAATCCTTTTGATATCTTCACTCAAAGAAAAGAAAGATAAATCTTAACCACTTTTCTACCCTTGGTAAGACTATCCCTAGGAAATCCAATAGTGTTTGATTTTGATTACAAGCAAGAACTCAACAGTTTAAGATACAAAAATGAAGCTCAATAGGATTATATTTATCTCAAATGTACGAAAAGAAGTAAAAAATTGAAGAATAAATGCATTTGAAAGTGTTTGCCTTTGAAGAGTTAGGCATTCACACTAAGAAATGTATGAAATGAGTATCTATAGCAAATAAAAATACACAATGAAAAACTAACCATTATATATAAAATTGAATGTACAATCATGATCGCAATTAGAATTGAGAGATTCAAACCTGAAGGCTTTGACTCGAATCGCCAACATGCAATGCAAAATTTGATTTTGCTTGTCTAAAGTTACAAACCTCTGGTAAGTCCAAGAATACATGCAAGTAGAATTGCAAAATAAGATTTTGAAAAATCAATTTTAATCATAGAAAATTAGTTCAAATCTCGATTCAAATTGCAAAGTAAGAATGCTTGCCCTATTCTTACGAGCATGATCATGAAAATAGTTAAAAAATATTGAGTCAAATCGCAAGGTCTGGATATGAAAAATTAAAATTTTGCAAGACATTTCATACCATTTAAACCATTTTGAACCTTATAAAAATAATCAAAAACCTCAATTTCAAGTTAAATAAATGTGGTAAATCATTTAGTAAGATATTGGAATATTTTTAATATAATTTTTTAAAAAAGCTTTTGTTTAAAGCAAGAGGCAAATCTTCCAAAAACAACTTCCAAATTTGAGCTAATTCTAATAAGTTTAAACCTTTACAAAATATGCAAAGCATGGCCTAATTTACATCTTCAACCTGAAGTCCAAGGCTATCCACAAATGAACCACTAAAAATAAATCAATTTAGCTTAACCAAAATTGTTTGTTGTCATCAAAATACAAGCTTGCTCAATGTAGAAAAATAAGGGCTAAGGATAACAATCTTTCCCTTTTTTATGATGACAAACTATTTTGTCATTAGTAAGAGATCAATCATACAATTAAAGCCTATAACACAATTGAACAAGAAAGATTAAGGCTCCCTCTCAAGATGCAACCTCCCTATAGGCATACATCACTCAAGTTCCTAAAACACACAAAACTTGTTGTTTTGGCATATCAAAAAAATGTATAGAGCAACAAATAAATTAAATAGCCAGAAACACAGATATCATAGAAAATGATCAAAATCAAATTAAAATCTAGAAAAATATTCAATAGAGTTACAATGTAGCAGTAGCTAAAAACCAATAATAACTAGGGAATAGGGCTAACGAAACAACCAGAATATAATAAAACTAGGTTAGAAACCTCAAAGCATCTGGAGCAATAACATCTTGAATTTCATTGAGTTAGCCTTTCATGGTGTTTAATTGACTATAAAGGTCTCTAATTTCTACATTCATGTTTACTTCAATGGAGTCTACCTTTTCATTTATATGTTGGTGTGATTGTTCCATTGACCTAAAAAATTATGTCTACTAAAGCTTGAGCTACCTTAAAAGAGTCAATATTTCATTTTGAGAATCCGCTGAACCACTAGAACCTAAAGCACCACTAGATCTTCTGGATGCTAATCCATCTTATCTCACCCATCTCCCATTTATTAATCTAAGTTGCATCTAATGTGGGGCAGTTTCATTAATTATAATTGTGCTATCCATATTTTCAACCTCCTTTTCCAAGTACAGAGGTACATGAAAATGTGAAAAAAAAAAACTTCACTTATAACCATTCTATAGGGCAAGAAACTTTGATTTGATTTTGTAAAGAACATGCCCATGTAAGAAATGATGAGGTATGGGATGTTGATTTCTATCACTTTCTTCATTGTGCACATCAAAAAGATTTTATCTTCAACTATATTGGTGGAGTTAGTGTGGTGAGATAGGATTGTCTTCACAATTGTGTAGTGAAGGAAATGATCCTTCATAGACAATCTGGTGATCAGTAGTTTACCAGTCGTGATAATTGGAGCGAAATTAGGAAAAAGCATTTTGATAGTTTCTTCTTTTAATTACTTTTCCACATCTTTACTTGTAATGAATTAAGACCATCCTTCCATTCCAAACAATTTGTGTAATGTCTCTATATCCAAATTTATTGTCTTTCTCATCACAATTGTAGATAATTTGCCATTTCCTACTTCTAGGATAGCATAGAAGATCATTACTCACCTAGAGTAACATGGACCACTATAGCAAACAAAATTAAGTAGCTTGTACTTCTGTAGCGAGTCATGTAATTCTAACTGACTCTCCTTAAGAAATTTTTTGTCCTAACACTTAATAGGAGAAACATCCTTTTCTTTGTATTTCGCATACCTTTCAGAGGACTCTATATTGGAAAAGACCTTCTATTCTTCAATAGCTACATCAATACAATATGCCCTTCTATCACCCATGACTTTCTTTCTTTTCTTCAAATCGAAGGTGAAATGGCCTTATGATGATTTGTCAAAAAAAAAAGAAAGAAAAGTGATTTGGGAAATTTGGAGTTTTTAGGATTTAGGAGAAATTGAAGATGGTAATCAGTTAAAATTGAGGGAAATAGGTAGAAAAGTATTTTGGAGAAGAGAAACTTGAGTTTAATTGGTTAGATTTCTTGAAAATTTAGAGAGAATGTGAAAAGGTTTGAAGAAAGGCACTAGGCTTAAGAGAAAAAGGTGAAATTGATCTAAAAAATGTGTGTAGGCATTATATACTCTGCTTATAATCAGAATCATGTGCCCAGAAAATCATGAGCAATTCAAATCATAAGCATAATCACATAGGCATGATTAAACAATATCATCTCCAATTTGGCTCGCGATCAGAATCGTGAAGCTAAAGATGGTTGAATGATTCAAAGCATGAAACCAGCTAATCATCTAGAAAGCATGTAGAAATGGACAATTCAAATTGAAAAATGAACTGGAAACCCTAATTTGAATCAAAATGCACTAGAACTTACTAAAACTCCAAATTTTCAACACTTCCCCAGAAACACAATATGAACAAAGATCTTTTTAACCACATAAACTATTAAACAATATGAAAAATCAACAAAGAAAAACAAGGAACATGTAAAAAAGATTAGGGGGACTCTCCATTGCTTAAGTTCGTATCAATTTAAGAGAATTAGCAAAAGAAATTGAATTGAAATAGAAAATTAAGAGAATCAAAACAAATAAAGAAAACCAATTCAAATAAGCTCATTTTCCAAAGGTTTCAACATGCCCAATTCTCTTATAATAGACATAGATTTAATTCATCAAGAGGTTTTGTAAAAATGTCAGCAAGTTGAAAATTAGTTTATACAAATTCAAAGGCAATGTCTCCCCTTTGATCATGATCTCTAATCAAATAATGCCTTATCTCAATATGCTTGGTTCTTGAGTGCAGGATAGGATTTTTGGTGAGGTTAATGGCACTGGTATTATCACACTTAATCAAAATTTTCTCAAAATGGAAATAATAGCACTATAATTTTTATTTGATCTAAAGGAGTTGAGCACAACAACTACTGGGGGCTATATATTTTGCTTCAATAGTGGATAAAGCTACATTATTTTACTTGTTATTATAGCACGAGACTAGAGCGTGGCCAAAAAATTGACATGCCTCACTAATGGTATTTTGATCCGTTCTACTTCTAATAAAGTTAGCGTTAGAATAACTTACCAAGTAGCTAAAGTTTACTTTAAGATATCACAATCCCATATGTGGTGTGTCTATAATGTATCTAAGGATTCTTTTAATAGCAATCAAGTGTGATTCCTTAGGATTAGATTAGAACTTTGCACACATTAAACCTAATATCGAGTCTACTTGTAATAAGATAAAGTAAACTACCTATCATACCTTTATACATAGTGACATCAATTTTCTTAGCCCTTTCATCAAGATCAAGTTTTGTGGAGGGACTCATAGGAGTACCAAAAGGTTTAGAATATACCATGTCAAATCTTTTCAACAAATCCTTTGTGTATTTAGATTGGCTAATGAATACTCCATCCTTTGATTGCTTGATTTGAAGACCAAGATAGTAGTTGAGCTCACCCATCATTGACATCTTAAATTCACCTTGCATAATCTCAGCAAATTCTTTGCACAAGGTTTCATTTGTAGCATAAAAAATAATGTCATTAACATACATTTGCACTAAAAAGATATCATTTCCTTTATGTTTTATAAATAATGTGATATCACACTTGCCTCTTGAAAAGACATCTTTTAAAAGAAATTTGCTTAGGCACCCATACCAAGCTTTAGGAGTTTGTTTGAGACCATAAAGAGCCTTTTTAAGCTTATATACATGATTTGGACAAAGGTGATTTTCAAAACTAGAGACTTGTTTAATATAAGCATCTTCCATGATCAAACCATTTAAGAAGGTACTTTTACATCTGTTTGATAAAGTTTGAAACCCATAATGCAAGCATATGCTAATAATATCCTAATAGCCTCTAATCTTGCTACTAGCGTATAAGTTTCATCAAAATCAATGCTTTCCTCTTAGTTATTGCCTTTAGCAACTGTTGTGGGTATTTTCTAAACAATGCAAATTGGGCTAATAAGGGCCCAACAAGAGATAAGTCTAACTAAAAAAAGGCCCAAACTGTCCAAGAAACTGAGGTCACTTAGCGAAGACACTAGCTCACTAGTCACGAGCCTAAGATGCAGGGCGAGGCCAAGACAACAACCTCAGCTCGCTAGAGATGAGTTCCAGTTCGCTAGTCGAAGTAAGTCACTCAACACAACCTCAGGTTGCTAAGATAGTGACTCGAGCATAAGTGTGGAAGCCTAGTTAGCAGCTAGTGGCATATATTCCTAACCGATAGGTCAACCTCCAAAACTAACACATCAACCCCCAATAGTCCAATAATGATTTACCGAACATTTATTACCTGACGCCAAGTATTAATTTCCTGTAGTGATGGAAATGATAGCCTTACTATTTATCAAATTACACTTGTAACCATCCTTACTTCTATAAATAGGAAGGGGAGATCATTATAATAAAGAAATAAGAAATTGCATACAGATACTGCTGAATCAATGAAAGAGCACTTATATAGTGAGAAAGCACTTGTACTAAAACTCTGTTGGACTTCATAGAGAAACCACAGTGTAATGGCAATACAAACCACCGTGGACGTATGGGGCATACTAGCTTTAGCTGAACCACATTAAAAAGCTTTTATGTCCATTTTTCTTGCTCCTTCTCACTTTGTTGTTAAAATTTGTGTTATCATCTTACAATTTGGGATGTTGGAGAACTATTTGCATTGACTAAGATTTGAGTTTACCAAACCAAATTTGGTTGTCAACATTTTGGCACTAGAAAGAGGGCCCCCAACTGTGTTCTCTCTTTCTTTGGTTTACTATTTAACTGCCATGACGAGGGGAAGAACCAGTAAAAGCTTTGGCACTGTTGTTGGCCAACCTAATGGTCACGTACAACAACAAAAAGAAATGTTACTAGCTGGAGGCTCAGTCTTCCTTGCAGTAGGCACCTCTGCCACCCCAACAACAGGAGCTACCATTGGTATGGCACTTTTCACTCCCTATTAACCTATTACCTTCGACACCAATGGAGCTCAAGCGTGGTTCCATCGTTAAGAAATACTTGAAAACACTGTAAGAGAGTTGGCTGATGTGATGATGACATTGGCCCAAGCACAAGCTCAGGGCGCACAAAGGTGAGTTAAGGTTGCTGCACCCAGAGGGAGACCCCCCAGCCCGAGAACCAGCATGAAAAGGTTGTTAGAGAAGAGCATTGGTGGGATGTTTCTATCTACTCATCTAACTCATGGCTGAGATCAGAAGTTCATCAAGTCTGTGAAGACTATCACGAAGATGATCAACGACCTCAGAGCTTGTAATGAGAAAGAAACTCAAGCGAGACCGATTAAGGGCACAGATCAAATTGTCGCTCGTCGGGTCGAAGACACAACAAAAAGCACAAAACCTTTTATCACCACTCTCACGATCAGGAAGATGATAGAAGCCATTGCACCACTAACCGATGGCCTAAGACTCAGGACCCAGTGATCAACGAGCTGCTCTGGAGGGTGAAATAACTAGAAAAAAAAATTATGGCTCAGAATAGCCAAGATAGTTACAAGGAGAGGACGCCTTTCACTTGGGAGATTGAAATAAAACCTCTTCCTCGAAGATTCAAAGTCCCTAATATCCTACCATACAATGGGGATACTGACCTATATAACCATTTGGATGTATTTAATATCCAAATGGACCTCTAAGCTACAAACCTGTTGGTAAAATGCCACATCTTCCCTACGACACTTGGGGAAATACCCAGGATGTGGCTCAGGAGTCTTCCTGTCCATAGAATTCATAGCTAGGATGAATGCTAAACAAAATTGCTCAACCAGTATAAGGCACTAAAGAGGTAACTCATGATGTCCTGCCAACTCGCAATGATCTTTCAACGAAGAGATGAATCACTGAAGGATTACATTGCTCGATTTAGACATGAGGTCTGCAATGTCGAGAACCCTTCAGATGAAAGCATCCTTATAGCCATTTAGACTGGGCTACCGTAAAGATGACAAGCTCTACAAGAGCATATACAAGTCTCTAACAAAAGACTTGGATGAGTTTTATAACTAAGCTGCTGAAGAAATAAGGTGGGAGGAGACTTTTGGCACGAAGAAGCCTAATCAGAAAGATGAGGCAGGCAGCTCCAGTTAGGGCAAGAAGAGGCATAATGGCGTGAGTAATAGAGGCAGTCAAAAGAGAGGTTCTGATGGTCAGGTAGTGAAAAAGGCCAGGGGTGAGCGACCATTACACCAAGGTTGCTACGATAGCTACAACATTCTGTCAGACACCCTAGAAAGAATTTTCATAATAGAGAGGGACAATAAGGACTTCGGGAGGCCCAAGGCCTTAAAAGTTCCCCTCGAATGAAGAAATAGGAACAAATTTTTTGCCTATCTACTGTATGCATTATTTGGATGGGCTGGCAAAAGCCCAGCTAATGGAAGCCCAGTCTGCTGAAGAAGCTATTCTCAGCTAAGGCTTTGTTGAGCATGTAAATCGAGAAGAAGATAGTCTGCAAAGGCTAATTGATGGGAAGCCTGCAAGAGCTAAATTGTAAGATTAGCCTTTATGTATATAGGACTCTGTGTAATAAAAAGGGAGAGATTCTGAGAGAACTCATTGAAAACCAGAGAAAGAAGGGTGTTTTGAGAGTCATGGAGCTCATTAGAAAGAAGCTCCTGTAAAACCCTATATATAGCAAACATTTTCCTAATAATAAAACCAACCGTGGACGTAGAGTCTGGTACCGTTTGGATTTGGCCAAACCACGTTAAAAAATCTTGTGTTTTTCTCCTTCTTCTTCTGATTTCTACACCAGGTTGTAGTTAGGAGTTCACCGAATCATTTCCTACTGGCTGAAGTTTGGGTCCTCTGTACGAATCAAATTTTATTGTCAACATTTTAGCATCGTCTATGGGAACTCCACCTGCATCCTGGTTAATTTTTACTGTAATGGTTGGCCTGCTTGAATCTCACTATATGGAAGTTGTTGTTTCTCTGATTAGACGAACTTGCTCTTGCCTTTATCAGAGAATAGTGCACGAACCAGTAGACTACCAACCTCTCTTCCTTTTTCAGTGAATCGTTCAACTTCAGACTGCCTTATCTGTCACTCAACCAGTTACCGCCACCCATATTCCTTGGCCATAGCAGTTGCTTATGGGAACCCATGATGGCAGCATGAAGCCGAGCTCATAGTGTTCAGTGATTTGGTTTAGAGATGAGTTTGCACTTTAGCCATGCCCGACGTCACTATGCATCAAGATGCTCAGTCGAAGTAGCAACGAGCTTGCACCACTAGGAACTCAGGGATGAGCATGCGCGTAGCCATATGAAACTTACTTTGGCAGCACACTCACATAGCAAGGAGCTCTCCCTCAGCATGTAGTAACTCAGGTTTGAAAAGGACGTGCATGGCAGTATGCAGAGCGTTTCGATGACGAGCGCGCATGAGACCGTGCAATGGGTTCATTGTTGAGTTTGCACGGCAGTGGTGTGATAGCTCGCATGAGGATGAGCTCGCATCCAGCTACAGATCATCTCATCGTGCTCTTAGTCCAACCGTAGCTCATAATATCACATGCTCATTCCCAGCCACGGTTCGCTTTGACACCCAGCTCGCATCACACAGTAGTAGTTCGAAGCCTGCCAAGCTCACAATCACGTAGGAGCCCGTAGCTCACAACATGCAGTGGTCTGGCTCTCAATGCTCACACAAGGACGAGCCTGCGTCCTAGCTATCATCCATCTCCCTACAAGGCTTACAATCCATATAGCAACTCGTACAAGGACAAGCTCGTGCCCAGTGCAGATCATCCCTTCATCTTGCTCTTAGTCTAACTGCAGCTCGAGCAAGGATGAGCTCATGTCCAGCCTTAATCCATTCCCATGTTGAACTCAGCATGAACAACATCTCACATGAGGATGAGCTTAGCCCCTCGCAATTCACGTAGCAACAAGCTTCCAACTATGAGCCTAATCTTCGCAGCCATGCAATGACGAGTTTGGCCTTGTAGTAGCTCGAAGCTCACGTGGTGATGAGCTTATGTCCAACTACAATTCATGTTAACGTAAGAGCTTGCAACATGCTATAGTTCATCTTTCACAACCAGCAGCAACTTGGTGACTAGTTTTTGCACCAGCCGTGCAGTGTCTAGCTTCAATGGGGGGCTCATGCAGCACTTACACTGTGGTTTGGTCTGACCATGAAGTCCATGCGACCATGTAACTAGGATTAGTGTCATGCTTGTACAGACATGCTTTGGAACCAAGCTGAATGACAAACTCAAAGCACTTTGCAGTGAGATCCTACTTTATGACGAGCTTGTAGTCCTGTCATGTGATCTCGGTTGGGTGCCGAACTCACCTCGCAGTGAACCTACATCACCAAGGGTGCTAACACCAGAATGTGGCATGCGAGGATAATATACTTTTAGCTGATGGTACTGTCGATGAGAATGCATGTTATAGATAGACGTGACTCTGAAGCTCAAGGCAACCAAAAGGAATGCCTGCTTTCAATTTCCAAAAGACCCCGAGTCCATGCCTTTTATTCTCTGAGGTCAACGCTAAGCTGAACAGAAGCTCAAAGTGGGGGATTGCCACTCCAGCTCTAACAACATTATGGCTCTCATTTGAACAAAGTTAAGTTCTCATTCTTTATCTACTTGAACGAGCTAGATATAACATTTTGTCCCAACAATAAATATTTTATTATGGCTAGTTTTCTACTCCCTCTCTTTTAGAGCTAAAGTTGCATTACTAGGTGTCCAGGTAGGCTGCACAGATGCACCCAATAAACACCTAAACTCATGCCAGCTGAGGCATCCCTATGGGAGAGAGGCTAAAGGCCACCCATGCTCCCATGACAGGAAAAACCCCAAGGCGAATGCCAAAAATGGGATAATACCTCTAGGGAACAAGATCTCCCAACAAGACGCCTTTCTAAAACAAAACTATGTCTGGGTCAAACTCCACTGAGTCAAACTCTATTGAGAACCCCAGAATGGAACCCCACCGACACTCCAAACACCCTGTTCGTCATGCATCCAAGCGACCTCCTTGGTCATTCAATATGATATATGTTTTTAAATCATGATTTTCTGGTTAAAAGCCCTTTTATGCTAAATTAGATGATTTATTAATATCTGCTACTGAAGTCGATTGACTCATCAGACATTCATTCTACTTAAATCTTTTAAACTGTGATTTGTAGGAACTTGTTCATCTTAGCATGGCATGTCGAGCTTTTGCCAGCAGAAGTCTAACTCCCAATCCACAGAGCACACTGTGAGTTGGGGGGCTTATGTTGTATGCATTATTTGGATGGGTTGGGAAAAGCCCAGCTAATGGAAACCCAGTCCGCTGAAGAAGCCATTCTCAACCAAGGCTTTGTTAAACACATAAATCAAGAAGATAGTCTGCAAAGGTTGATTGATGGGAAGCCTGCAAAGGCCAAATTGTAGGATTAGCCTTTATATATATAGGACTCTGTGTAATAAAGAGGGGAGAGATTCTAAGAGAACTCATTGAAAACCAAAGAGAGAAGGGTGTTCTGAGAGCCATGGAGCTCACTAGATAGAAGCTCCTGTAAACCCTGTATACAGTAAATATTTTCCTAATAATAAAACTAACCATGGACGTAGGGTCTGGTACCGTCCGGATTTGGCCAAACTACATTAAAAAATCTTGTGTTCTTCTTCTTCTTCTTCTGATTTCTACACCAGGTTGTAGTTAGGAGTTCACCGAATCATTTCCCATTGGCTAAAGTTTGGGTCATCCATACGAACCAAATTTCATCATCAACACTATCATAATAAGGTTAGGCACAATACTTCAGACTACTGGGTGCTCAAAAATGACAGTGATGACCTCATTAAGAGAGGTTGCTCGAGGGGTTATGTGGTGTAGCCCTCTGGACAGCGACCTCCATGGCCTCACTAACCAGCTCAACATCAGCACTAGTAAAGTCCTAAACATGAGAGGACACCCTCAGTGAGGACCATATTCACTATTCAAAGTAGACCTTATATTACTGGAGCTTCAAAGAGGTCCCACAAGTGGTATGTGTGGGAAGCAAAATATGTCTTGCTTGTAAGGTGTGATGAAGCTAGAGGACCAGCAAAAAAGGCTAAAATGAGCTCTAGTTGCATCACTTTTAGTAGCAAAGATGCTCAGGAAGTACATTCTCCTCACAATGACACTGTGGTGATTTAAGCCAGAATCAGTAATGCTGAGGTGCAAAGAATTATGGTGGACATGAGCAACTTGATAAATGTGATGCACCAATAGTACTTTAACCAAATAGGCATAAACCCCAACTAGCTTAAGCCTTCCCTAGAACCTCTTTTTGGTTGCACCGGAGATGTAGTATCCTAGTGGAGCAAATCAAGCTCCTTATAACCCTAAGAGATTCATGCTGTCAAGCCACTACCTTGGCTAACTTTCTGATCATTGACTCTCTATCAGCGTATAAAGTAGTGTTCGGGTGACCAATGATGAATGACCTAAACATGGTCATATCACCCAAAATGCTCACCATCAAGTTGCCAACATCGAACGAAGTTGGATGTGTACAAGAAGAGCAAAAAGTGGCTTGATCATGCTATAAAGACGCAGTTGAAATGGGGCAAAGGGGAAGAAAGATTGATGTGGTCTCTAGAGGAAAGCCGTGACCCATGAGCTTAACTAGCATAAGCTACAACTTGGATCCTCGTGAAATGGATGTTGAAAAGAAGATGGGTCCAATAGAGGAACTCAAAGAGGTTCAAGTCAGTGAGGCAGATGTTAAGAGATGCCTCAAATTAGGAAAGAATTTGTCCCCAGGCACAAAGATGGAGCTAATAAAGTTTCTCAAAGCAAATCTTGATGCCTTCACTTGGAACCACAAAGACATGGCTAGGATTGACCCAAAGGTCATGTCACACAGATTAAATGTTGATCCTACCCATAAGCCAATTCATTAGAAGCAAAGGCCAATGACCGTTAAACAATACAAGGCATTAAAGGAGGAGGTGGATAAGCTCTTAGCGAATAAGTTTATCTGGGAAGCACACTATCCCACTTGGGCAACCAATCCTGCTCCTGTAAAGAAGAAAATGGGAAGTGGAGAACTTGCATTAACTCACTAACCTTAATAAGGCATGCCCAAAGGATAACTTCCCCCTGTCGAGGATTGACCAGCTTATAGATGTAATGGCAGGACATAAACTATTAAGCTTTATGGATGCTTACTTGGGATATAACTAGATTCCCATGGCCCTGCAGGATAAAGAGCACACCTCATGCATTACTGACTATAGATTGTACTGTTACAAAGTGATGCCCTTTGGGCTAAAGAATGCGGAGGTAACCTATCAATGGTTAGTGAACATGATGTTCAAAGATTAAATTGGGAAAATAATGGAGGTGTACATGGATGATATATTGGTGAAGTTTGAGAAAGTCGCCAACCATGTTCGTGACCTAGAGGAAATGTTTCAAATCCCGAAGAAATATCGAATGAAGCTGAACCAGCACAAATGTGTGTTTGGGGTCACTTCCAAAAAGTTTCTTGGCTTCATGGTGAACAGCAAGGGGATTAAGATAAATCTTGGAAAGATTAGAGTTCTCATTGACATGAGATCCCCCACTAGGCCTAAAGATGCCCATGGTTTGAACGGCTAAGTTATGGTCCTAAGCGGGTTTATCTCCAAAGCAATGGATAAATGTGTCCCTTTCTTCGATGCCGTAAAGAAGGCAAGAAGGTTCAAATGGATGCAGCAATGTGAAATTACCTTCCAGCAACTCAAATAGTATCTTAGGTAAGCTTATCTTTTGTCAAAGCCAAAAGAAGGCAAGAAGCTAATCGTCTATTTGGGAGTATCTCAATATGCCCTTAGTGTGGCTCTAATGCAAGAAGAAGGTGGAGCTCAATTTCCCATTTACTACATGAGTAAAAGATTACTGGATACAGAGACAAGGTATTCGCCTATGGAGAAACTTGCCTACTTCCTGGTAGTTGCCCTGAGAAAGCTATGACCTTATTTCCAAGCACACAGCATAGAAGTACTAACACAGTTCCCACTCGGACAAGTCCTACAAAAGATGGATATCTCAAGATGTCTCATTAAATAGGCAATTGAGCTAGCTCAGTTTGAAATTGAATATAAGCCTAGACTGACGATCAAAAGGCAAACTCTAGTAAACTTTATAGTAAAATTCACTAGACCTATGCAAGAGGAAGTGGAGACATCAGAAGCTCCAAGTTAAGAACTATACGTTGACGGGTCATCAAGCAAACAAAAGGCAAGGGTAGGGGTGCTCCTCATCAATCGAAAAGAGGACAAAATCCTCTACGTGCTAAGGTTCAGCTTTCAAGCCATGAATAACAAAACTGAGTATGAAGTTTTATTAGTTGGACTCCGACTGGCCAAAGAGATGTGAGCTAAAAGATTGAAAATTTTTAGTGATTCTCAGCTCATTGTCTACCATGTGTGAGGAAAGTACCAAACTCAAAGGTCAAAGATGACAACTTACTTGTAGAAAGCCCAAGAACTACTAAGGTCATTTCAGCATTATAAGGTCAACCAAATATCGTAAACCTAGAATGTGCACACTAATGCCTTCGCTCGCCTAGCTATGACCAAGGATGCTGACTTCCTGGGGGTAATCCCAGTGGAATTCCTCTCATCCCTGAGTATAGAATAGAAGGATCTTTGATGATGATTGTGAGGATAACCTGTTCCTAGATGAACCTAATCCTGGGCTATCTATAAAGTGGTAAACTATTAAAGGATAAGCTCAAGGCCTAAAGATTGCAAGCTCAGGTAGCTAGATATTACATCTATGATGATATGCTATATAAAATAGGGTTCTCAATCTCACTTCTAAGATGCATTGATAGCCTTGATTATGATACTGTCCCAAGAAATCCATATCAATCATTATGAAAACCACATTGGGGAGGCTATCTTTAGCTCAAAAGGCTCTCTAGTAAGGATTCTATTAGCCCACAATGAAACAGAATGTGGTCAAACTCATCAGGAGGTGCAACAAATGTCAAAGATTTGTAAAGATCCTATGAGCCCTGCTAGCCTACCTATAGCAGATGATTAGTCCATGGGCCTTTGTGATCTAGGGCGTGGACCTGATAGGACTGCTCCCTATAGCTCGTAGAAATTACAAACATGCAGTAGTGGCTGTAAAGTACTTTCCCAAATGGGTAAAGGCAAAGGAACTCATAGAAATTTCTTCTGCAAAGATAGAAAAATTTGTATGGAGTAAAATCATTTGTAGGTTTGGGGTCCCTCAGTAGATTGCAATCGATAATGGGACCTAATTCAATAGTGAACATATCCTTAAGTTCTGCGATGATCTCAAGATTATAAGTAGTTTCTTGGTCGTAGACCATCCACAGGCTAATAGACAAGTTGAAGCTAATAACAAGATCATCAAATAGATCTTGAAGAAGCGACTAGAGGCTAAGAAGGGAGCATGGGCAGACAAGCTACTAAAAGTGCTCTAGGGTTATAGAACCATAGCCCATAACACTACAGTAGAAACTCTCTTCTTGATGGTATATGGATCCGAGGAAATGATCCCAGCAAAACTTGAGGTGGCACCATAATGGAGGATTAACTTTGATCCAGAGGATAACAACTAACTACTCGTTGTGAATCTATATCTTGTAGAAGAAACAAGGGAGAAAGCTTGCCTCAGGTCATGACCTACCAATAATGGGTTGCAAGATATTACAATTGAAGGATTCGAGCTTGAAGGTACAAACCTGGAAACCTCATTCTATGTCTTATCCTTCCTAGCACTCCTAAGGCCAACAAATGGACCATAGGGCTGAACTAGGAGGGTCCGTACCTTGTTAAGAAAGTTATTGGCCATGGAGCTTATCATTTGGTAGACATGGATGAGACAGAGTTCCCTCGAGCTTGGATTGCTAAGCATCTTCACCCATATTATCAATAAAGATCCAAATTTTGTAAATTATTTAGAAAATTGTAAGAACTCTTAAGTGTCCCCTGGATCTTTATATCTATATTTGATTATTTCTGAATAAAGTTTCAATAAAATCTCACACTGAAGCAAGCAATATATTAGATGAAAAATGTTAGTTGGATTGCAATTCATTGGGCCCTCATTTTTGTAAAAATTTGCCAAGTCATTTGGAGTAGTCAATCATGAGACTGATAGAATACAAATAAGAATGTTGCAAGAGTTTGATCAATGTTCTACTCAATGGAACATGTTTGTACAAAGTTTAAGAAATAGATACAAAGTTCAAAAAGAAAATTCAAAGTTACAAAAGTCCTAGTTTAAGAAGTCAAATGTTTAGGAGCTGAGCCTTCTAGGAGCAAAGGGTTAATAGAAGGAACATCAAGGTCACCTGTCGCCTGATTTTCAGTAGCTTTGATGATTTATGAGTTTCTCTCTCTTTGGGAAGCACCCTCAACAAAAGGAGCTTTAACTACAGACCCTGCACACTTTTTGGAAGACATGGCCTTAGCAGCCCTCTTCTTGAAGCATTCCATAGCCTCAAGAGCCTCTTTATTGAAAAAGGAGAAGTCCAACTTTGGATGTTACTCCCATAAGGTGTAGAAAAAAGAGATGCTAGTCTTAGACTCTGCCTTCTTCACTACTTTTGTAAATAGTGAGGCAGTTTCTGCCTTGATTTTGGCAACCTCCTCCTTCTTAAGAGCAGCTTCCTTCTTGGCCATCTCTAGCTCCTTCCACTACAAAAAAGCATATACATTAGCGACGATTATCTTGCGGCGGTTAAAAGAACTGCCGCTAAATGATAAATTTTGCAGCGGTTTAGGGAACCTCCGCAAAAACTACAACAAAAGCATTGGCGCACACTGCAACAAAAGTACTGTGGCGCTGGACTCAAAA